>VWZT01015288.1:51645-74747 GCA_013397055.1 Pachycephala philippinensis
TAGCTGGTTTATATTTAAAATATACTTTCAAATTTAAAATATAATTTTTTTTTACATATATTTTTCCCCAGAAGCCGTATATCACACCAACAACAAAACCCACGCATACTTGCTTGGGTTTAAATGTACTAAAACTTCAGAACACATCAAGCAAGAGGGGAATTCTTATTACTCCTTTCCTGTACTGAACCAGAGTTTACCAAGAAAAAGAACATTATCTCCTTACTCAGTATCCTTCTTGCACATGTGCTTGAGTCATACCTGGTTTCCTCACCAACCAGACACATCTATTTCCTTTTAAAACTCAGCTCTGTTGCAGCTGTGGGTTAGATTTTGTGGGGTTTCACAACTGTTCAAGTGAACTGTTAAAGCTTTTTTGACACACTGACAAGTCAGAGGCAAAGAAAACTTCATTTTCAGATTCCACACCAAGTGCTTCACATAGGAAGGGTCAAGAAATCCCATTTTCAGATACCAAGGGCATAAAGCAAATCCAGTCAAAACAGATGAATCCTTTGGAATGCAACTTTATGGGTCAAACATCATTTTTAACATTGCTTCTCCTTCACAAACATATCCAACAATACCAACAGAAACCAAGGGGTTTGTACCAAGGGTTTATTGCACTGCAGGCTGATATTTCACTGCCACCAGAAAAGAGGTCTGGGCTGTTTGTTTGGTCCGTTTAATCCTGGCATGAAAAGCAGGAGCATCTTTGGGGATTATCTAGAAAAGATGCTTATCCTGTAACACAATCCCTAGTCCTGGTTTGCTTCCCAAATATGGGGATTTTTAAAGAATAAACAGCAAAGAAAAAGAGAAAAAGGAATTATTGGTCACTTACCACTGCCCAAGTCAACGAACAAATCATCCTCTGTCATTTTAATCTCATCGATCATTTGGGCCACCAAGTCAAAGGAAGTTTCTCCGTAGACCTCAGGGGAGAAGGGCTCGTAGTTGTTGAGTTTCTCGGGGTCTGTGACCGAGTGGTTGTAGACCTGCTGCAGGATGTGCCTCAGGAGCCCGTTGGAGGGACGCGTGTTCAGCTTCATGGGCTGCGTCGTCCCCTTCCACTGCGGGGGGACAGCGGGGACAGGGTGTGAGCCCCTCGTGGGGACATGGAAATGGCACCAAAGCCAGCTGAGAAACGAGGGACAGTCCCCTCCCAGCCCCTCTCCCCCAGCCTGGGCTGCAGGTGCTCCTTAAAGATAAAAACAGTGAATGGAGCCAGGCTGGGAGAGCTGGGGGTGCTCACCTGGAGAGGAGAAGGCTCCAGGGAGAGCTCAGAGCCCCTTGCAGGGCCTAAAGGGGCTCCAGGAGAGCTGGAGAGGAACTGGGGACAAGGGATGGAGGGACAGGACACAGGGAATGGCTTCCACTGCCAGAGGGCAGGGCTGGATGGGATATTGGGAAGGAATTCCTGGCTGGGAGGGTGGGGAGGCCCTGGCACAGGGTGCCCAGAGCAGCTGTGGCTGCCCCTGGATCCCTGGCAGTGCCCAAGGCCAGGTTGGACGGGGCTGGGAGCAGCCTGGGACAGTGGAAGGTGTCCCTGCCATGGCAGGGGTGGCACTGGATGGGCTTTGAGGTCCCTCCCAACCCAAACCATTGTGTGACACTGCAGAAATTGCACCCCAACATTTGCTCTGCACTTTGTCACACCTCAGCTAACAGGGAATTTCACAGGTGATAAGGGGGAATTTAAAGAGATGCAAAAAACAACAGGCAATGTAAAGCTCAACACCGAATAGAGTTGGGGTGGGTGTCAAGGTTTGTTCACTCCTTTTTTCTTTACTGTCCTCACTGAACTGATGCTGGCTGTCACCACCAAAACAGGTTAATTCTGCTTCAGGAGCTGTCACATGGGAGGGATCAGATGCACTCAAACAGGGAGTGGCAGGAAAGAGATGGAAATCAAGCTTCCTTTCTTCTTCAGAAAAAAACCCCATCCTAAGCATAGAAGTTGTTAAGTTTTAAAAATGTCTACCTCTCCCTTTGATAAGAACAAACCAAAAAAGGTCAACTCCAGGCCCCCTCCTAAACATTCCTGTGAGATTCAGATGGGAAGGAAAAAATTAAACCCCTCAGGTTTGCCAGTTCAGACAGCAACTGCAAATGCTGAAGAGCTGCTAATATTTAGCTATTAACCAACATACACATGAAGGTGCCTGAATCCAAATAAGCACAAGTTTTTAAGGCCCAAAAAATTAAGAAAATCCCAGCAAAAAAGGCTTGTTGCCATAATACTGCACACTTCAAATAATTCCCATAAGCACAGCAGAGAAAAAAAATCCACCTATGCTTTGAAATGAAGCAGAATAGTAACATTATTCATTGTTCATGTTTTGCTTCCTCCAGTTCAACCTTTTATGGGGGTAAGAGAACCAAAAAGCTCATTAAATGGGCCTGGAAAGAGATTACGTTCTACTTTAGCCAGAGATCCCACAGGCCAAAGCAGCTGAACTGTGGCAAGGAAATTCCTAAGCCATGGATCACTTCCACAACACACAGGAGAGTTCATATGGATTATTTAAGTACCCATAAGTCACAGATTTCCCTGTGCAAAAGTCAATCTATATGAGAAATCCCTGTGTTAAACGCAGATAAACCTTCCCTTCCCCCTAAAGGTAATTCAGCCGTTTCCAAGTGCCAAAATAACAGTGCAGGAAGTGCACAAGGAAGAGCAACAGCTCTGAATTTGGGAACAAAAAGTGGTGTTTAATTTCCTTTCTTTCTATAAGAACGTCCCTCCAACACTAACTCCTTGACTGCCCACGTGTGATCAAGAAAATAAGTTTAATACAAAGCTCAATTCCCCCAAAAAATGGGAGTGCTGGATGAGTGCTGGAAGAGTGTCTTCTCTTGCTACAGGAAGAGACAACACAGCACTGAGTCAATCACAACTTTCTGCTGTTCTTCACTACCTGAATCCAAACCTGGCACACAAAAACCATGGCAGGGCCCCAGTTCCATACCAGTTCAACACTCACCAACTGGTGGATGCTGTCGATGGCTCGGTTGTACTTGTCACACAGTCTCTGCATGCTCTCAAAGCTGGGGGGAGAACACAGGGGCAGCTCAAAACAGGCAGGTTTGAAGGTAAAACCTTGGGCTTTTCCATCCTCTTGCCTACTAGGTATTTAGGGTTTGTTTCTCTCAGGATATGGAATTACATACACAGATTTAAGACTTTGTTCCCTTTAAATAAAATCCCCAGTAGACCAGGAGTACATGACAAGTAATATTAGTTCCTTTATTGTAAGTCATACTTTGAGTACAGCCCTTTTCCTGGTAAAGTTCTGTATTCTCAGAACCTCTTCTCTATACTTTCAGTTGCACAGAAATTTAAGGGATCTGTACATTTTACTCCCTTTTGCCATAATCTCTCCCAATTATCAGTCCTGAGACAAGCAGATGCTTTTCCAGAGATTCACTCTGGGACTGAAAATGCAGCCAGAGCCAGGACACAGCCCAAACCATCACCCATCAGGAAAGCCTGGGGATTGCTCCATGGGCTGGCTGGGATTACAGTCAGCCCAGGCAGATGCCTTAATGACACAAGCTGAGAGGATTAAATCAATTCATCTCAGGCCAGGAAAGAAAGGATATTCCTGGGAACATCAATCGTTACGTAATCAGACCCACAAAGCAGCAGCACAAACAGCACAAGGAGCTACAGGAGTGACATCATTAAACCATGGGCATTCCCAGAGCTGGGAAGGGATGGGGGACCAGGGGACATCAGAAGGGACACTTCAGTCTCTTGTGACCCTCAGGGTCTCTACACTGGCCAGGACACTTCTCCCGTCCCATTCCAAGCTTCCAGCTGCCTGTGTCTGTTTCCACAGTAGGAAAAGCAAGAGGCTGCAACAGGGTTTGTCTGCATTTCCATAACCTGCTGCTTCTCCTTCACATCCTTGGCTCAGCCCATCTGCTGCCAGATGATTTTTCTGACAAATTTTTTTCAAAGGAAGAAAAAAGACTGAAACCATTACCAAAATTCCAGTTCATTACTTCCTTGAAAAGCTGCAGGAAGGTAGTGGGGGGGTGAGTTCAGGGAACAGAGGGGTTTCACTTTTACTGAGCACTGCTGCCAACCACACTGATGGTCCCCAGTGAAACACACCCAGTGAGGGAGCCAGAACCACAAAATTACAGCACTGCAGCCACTGTGTGAGCAACCCACAAATCCAAACAAATGGATTTTAATGACAAGAGATGCTTGACCCTGATTGCTCCTTTTGAATTTTCCAGGAGGAAGAGAGGCACTAACAAGTCTTGCAATGAAACAATAGAAAATTGAGAGAAGAGGAATCAATACCTTAAGCAGATCATGACAGAAGTATCTGGTGCTCGGGAGGTTTAGGTTGGATACTGGGAAAGGTTCTTCCCCCCGAGGGTGCTGGGCACTGCCCAGGCTCCCCAGGGAATGGTCCCGGCCCCGAGGCTGCCAGAGCTCCAGGAGCGTTTGGGCACCGCTCTCAGGGGTGCCCAGGGTGGGATTGTTGGGGTGTCTGGGCAGGGCCAGGGGCTGGATCAATGATCCCTGTGGGATCCAACTCAGAATATTCTGAGATTCTACTCAGAGCAATGCAGTTCCATCTGTAAACTTTGTTCTAACAGTTCAGTCATTCTGTGGACTTTGATAAATTCAGTCTTTCCCACGAAGGCAACTAAGGAGGTTTCTGTAAGCTGCAGCTTGAGCATCATCCCTTCTCCCAGTCTCAGTAGAGCCAAGTCCATGCACAGAACCTCAGAACTCTGCACAGACACACCCCAGGTCAGGATCTGCCTCTCCCACCCGGAGAGGAATGTCCCATAACAGACATTCATTTGGAACTGCTTGTGGCTATGAACTCCCAAGCAACTGAGGCACCTCAGAACTCCTCCAACTGCCCACAACACCCCTGGGAATTTCACCTTTTAACTCAGCCCCCACCCAGCAAGAAGGGGAGGAAGGGGAAGGTGCACCTCCCACTGCCACAGAGCTCTGCCATGCCCTGTTGTGAACAGGAATTCCTGTTTACTACAGGAGTAGAAACCTCTCTGCCATTGAGATTCCCACCCTGGCTGCACTCCAAGGGCGCAGATACCGATCATTGTTTCACAGTGAGTAATTCAACGTACAGCAGAGCTGCACTTGAGCCGTGTGGAGTTTCCAATTATGTCCTTAATCCAACTGCCTTTGCCAATGTTGCTGTTACACATTTCCTACCAAAATAACTCCGGCAGAGCCCGAAGCCAGTTCTGAGAGAAAACTTCTGCTGGTAGTGTCTAAGAATAACCAGTTACACACTGGTTCACTACACCCCGTGCTGGCCTCAGCTCCTGCTGGGAACAAAAACATTCCTCTCACCTTTTTGTATCATAGTCAATTAAAACATAGTTTTCCATGGCAAGCTTGAGATCTGGGATTTCTTCACAGACCCACCTGGAAGGAGAGAAGAAATAATGAATAGAGGTACTGTAAATTAAGAGTAATAAGGTAATTTGTCTCAATTCTGGGCTGCTTTACATGAAGAGAGGATACTGCAGCAGCTCTGGGAGCTCAATATTGTCAGGAACAAGGCAGACATCATGGAAAACTGCAACAGTTCATATTTGTACTGAATAAACAGCAAGATGCCTGTAGACACTGGCAGGAGCATAAAGCTTGAAAATGAGGTGATAAACGTATTCCACGTGTCTAAAAATACTCAAAGTCATGGCTGATGTTAATCTAACATAAAATGCAGAAGTGGAGCATTTCCAAAGAATTCTGATGCTGCAGGAAGCTTTGACAAAGCAGAATGTGGAGAAGACATTTCCCACAGCAGCCCAAAAACCCTGTCACCAACCACCCAGTGCCAGGATATTCTCCTCTGGGGAGTGTCTAAAGTGCTCTTACACCTTACACACCCAACCAAAGCAGATTTTTAGAAGTTATTTTGATAAAAGACCCCTTCGATACTCTGCATGAACACAGCCCTGTATGTTGTGGCCATCAGAAAGGGAAAGCACGTGCCCACTTGCAGTGCATCCAACAATGGCAGCTCACAGGAGAGAGCTTCACTTGTGGAATGGAGGAAGATTAATTCCCTCCAAAGGCAATTTAAAAGCCACAGAAGCTCTGCACACACTTTCCTCCACAAATATCAAATTGGAAAGCACTGTCAGCATCAAAAAAACCCCACATCACAGGATGAATTCCAATAGGAATCGTAGAATTTCCTCCTCATGAACCTTGCTCCATTCTTCACTATCAAAATGGTGAAAAAAAAAAAAATAATGACTAAAGACCCAACAGTTCTGTTCCTCCTGGCTGATTCACACATGGTAAATAACCACACAGCCCAGTGAAAACCAGAACTTGGACATGTATGGCTGACTCTATTCTGGTATTTCCCATCTTCCCTAAAAGCATCAGGGCTCTCCCTGCAAGCTTTTTACTCTCAAATCACAGGAACAGGCAGTCGACAGCTGCCTCCCAGCAGCTTGATCCTTGTGTCCCTTCCAGCCTGGGATGTTCCATGATTCCACTGCCTGGTTAGATAAAGGCTTCCTCGCATTCTCTTTCACCCACCACTTTCACAACATCACTGTGGGCACTTTGCACAAGGCAAAGGCAGCACGAGAGCTTCTGACACTGAGTTCACTCCAATCTTGCTTAAAACCCAGTTGTGAAACGTTATTTGACCCAACTGCTTCCTAAGAGAGTTTCCCTTTACCTCCAGCACAGAAAGCACCAACAGCTCCAGCCACCCCCTCCAGCCCCAGCTCCCTCTGAACCCCTTGGAAAGGGCCTTCTCCACAACCCCACTGCCAAATGGTGCCACAGGATCCCAAGGCACAGGATCTTATCCCCACCAGTCCAGGCAAACTGGCAGCAGCAGTGGCAGTGTTTCGTGGCAGGGTTCCGTAGATAGGAAAAAAAACTCCTTTAGGAGAAAAATTTTCAGCTCCAGCCCCGTTTCACATCCGCTGCCATGGGAAATGCTCGGATTTCGTGCATGTGAGTGATGTTATCAAGCACTTGGCTCTCTCACACTCCCACTGGGAGCACACAAGGCTCACTGCTACCTTTTCCTCTGCCATATGTGACCAAATTTCAAGCTCAGGTGGTTCCGCAGGTAAGACACCTCCTACCTCACCTGTACCTGCACCGCCCAAGCATTAAAAGCTGCTGCAGATACAGCCCTGAGCAGAGCCAAGGGCAGCCTGTAAGGATCTAAACCAGCTAACAAGAACAGCTTTGTAATGGGGATAACTCATCCTCATCCCTCAGGTGTTTGGGGAATTCGTGTAGCATTTATTAAAAGTTGTTCTTTGGCAAGTCCCCCCCTAATCCTGCTGAAATAACAGCAAGTCACGTCCTGACAGCCCGTGTTGGGAAATCCTCTGACTTCCTGCTCCTCACAATTGTCTTTCACCTTTATCCTCCCATTTTCCCCACGCTGTTCCAACTCTATCAGCAGGATTAAGAGGAATGCTACAGGGAGATCATTGCCAAACAACCCAAATGCTGCAAGATCACAGCAACAGGGGAAACAGAGAGGGTGGGCAGAGGCAGGATCAGGACGTAACACATCAAACCAAGGATGTTTCCTTAACCTTGTTTGTCCACAGCTCAAATACAAACTGCCACAAGTATCAAAGCTGAACACCAGCACTCATTTTTAACTCTGTTCAAAACAGAATGGAACATGGCAAGAGAAAACAAAACCTATTTGGCAGGGAGATCTGTATTGCAACAAATTTGGCTTAGGAAACAACTCAGAGCTGCTAAATGGTAACTGCTGCCCTCCTGGGTGTCCTGGCTCCACACAGCCCTTCCCAGAGCTGCAGTGAGGCACAGGAAGGGTCCCAGCCAGGCTGCACCAGCACTTACCGAATTGTCTCGATAATTTCATGAGCAGCATCGTGGTGTTTGTCCTGAAATAAAATTCAAAAAAGACACATCAGGTGCTGTTTGTCAGGAGTTTACAGGAATCACAGTGTTTTTAAGGCTACAGGTGCCAAGCATAATGGGAAAGCAGTCTTTGAATTCCACCCATTAAAGCCATCAAAACGAGCCCTCTTAGAAAAAACAAGGCTTAAGGAAATAAATTTTTCAAGTGTCTCTGATTGACATGAAGGAACTGTCATCCTACTTATTTCTTTGTCATTCCCTGCAGTCAGGGACTGTGTGGCTGGGATTGTGTGACTGAAGCCTTTGGGGATTATTGGGATGCAGCAGGTACTCGACTGCAAGTTCCCAGTGAACAGCTGATTCCCTTGGCCCGGCAGCTGGCACAGGCTCCCAGCTCCAGATGGGCAGAGAGATTCTAGCACAGGGAATGGCTTTCTAAAATAAAGCATCCAATAAACAGTGGGAGCGGATGGCAGTGCAGGAAAAACACCCTGAGAGCACACAGAGAAAGGCCGGGATATGCAGCCCTGCTCATGAACTGAAACCCAAAACACCCCAAACCTCGAGCATCACACATCCACACCAGGGTGAGACACACAGCTTTATTGGTTTCATTTGGGCGTTTACTCAGGAGCAACAGAAGCACAAGTGGGTTTAGCAAATTATTACAAATTCATGCCAAAAAAAGCCCTTGGAGCTGTATTTATATGCACCATTCTACAAAAAAAATTCTATTTTAGGGAAGCCACAGGAGTTCCTTACACACATGGTTGTATCCAGTTCGTGAAGCCTTAGATACCAGAGTCCATCTGCACAAAGCTGGGGTTATATTTAGACATTTGTTTCTGGAAGTGGTTTTGACCTTTTAATTAGGAGTCTCGTATCTAGGGCCCTTCCAGAGTTACAAGTGCAAAGGCTCCCTCAAACCATTTCCCTTGCCTTGTGCTGCAAAAATGTCATTTCTGCAGAGTTACCAGGGGAAATTCCGTAGCAAAGGGCAGGGACAGGTAACAAAGCAGAGGACTGGGGGCAGGGGAAGGAAGGGAAGGGAAGAAGAAAACCACTGATGGTTGATGACAGAAAATGGTTGGATTATCTCATTTTCAAGACACAGAAGGACATGATCTGAGTCAAATGGCAGCATTTTCCATCAGTGTCTCAGCTTTCCTATTTTCAGGAGGAAATACATTTTCCCTTGTATAACCAGTTCATGCACTTGGGATCAGGCAGGCCTGCAGAAGTTCTCATTCCAAGAAATTTCTACACAGCCCTTTAGACACCTGGTTAAACAAGACAGACAGACAGGCAAGAATTTCTGAGGTCTGTCATTATTCCAGTGCCTTAAAGGGGATTATAAACAGGAGGGAGAGGAAATTTCAATATGGGGAGTTAGGACAAGGGGGATTGGCTTCCACTGCCAGAGGGCAGGGCTGGATGGGATATTGGGAAGGAATTGTTCCCTGGGAGGGTGGGGAGGCCCTGGCACAGGGTGCCCAGAGCAGCTGTGGCTGCCCCTGGATCCCTGGCAGTGCCCAAGGCCAGGCTGGACGGGGCTTGGAGCACCCTGGGATGGTGGAAGACTGAACTAAATGATATTTAAGGTCCCTTCCAACCCAAACCAGTCTGGGATTCTGTATTACAGCTATGAGAGAACATAATATTACTAGAAAAACCTCTTCTTTTCAGACGACAGAAAGTTAACCCTAAATCTAGAAGTCACACGGAAGACTAAGCCAAGAAAACCAAAACATTCCAGTTACAGCATGGAGAAGGAAAAGCAGCCAACAGCAGTAGCCAGGACACTTGGGATGGAACACACAGAGCCTGGAGCTGAGCGTTGCCTTGGCCACATTGAACAACTCGCTGCTGCCACACGAGCACCCCAAACATCACAGAACAGACCTGGGGCTGTGTTTTTTCTCCAGTCTCCTGGGCTGGGACAGCCCAAACCCTACAGAAAACAGCAGCACCCATAAACAGTCTCCCAGGAATGTCAGGTAATTCTTCTGATAAATCTTGGCCTAGAAACCAGGGAAGGAACCGAACTAAAGCCTGCTCCTGCCTCTCAGTGCACAAAGAAAAGAGAGTGTGTTCTCTCCTCTTTTCTCTGTGCACTGAAAGGAGGGCACAAGGAGGGAGGAGAACTTCTCTTTCTTCTCATTTCTTATCTGCCAAGTGTAAGAAGAACCCAGGACAGCAGCTCATCCATAAACATCCCCCAGCAATGTTCACGTTTCACTCCATGCAGAATTATCCCAGCAGAGCCCCCCTGGGCTGATCCAGCTCTCCCAGTAAACTGTGTTCCTGAAGAGTCAGAATTTGCTTTATCAACATAAGCACATTATACCACAAAAGTGAATTCAGGCTTATTCTGCCATAACCATTTCCTGGGAGGAAGTTCCATTCCCCACTGCTAGGGTTGGACACTGGCAGTGTGAGCAGAGCACGAGAGACGCCTTGTCCTACAGGTCTTCATGGAAACACCCCTAGAAGTGACAAAAATTGCCTAATTAACAGATTCTTTTGTCTTGGGTTAAAAAGTAAAAAAATCAATTTAAAAAATAATAAATCACAATTGACATCTACAACTACAGATCAGTCAATTTAAGTGACTTTGCACAATTTCACGTGGAAACTCCAGGCAGAAGGGGCCTTTGAGCTTAGTTGGTGACATTATCTAGGAATAATGAAATCCAAACCAGTTCCACATCTACTGCTGCTGAACTTCCCATGCCGAAACACTTCCCAAGTTCACTTTGCTCTCTAACAGACTTTGGCTGAGCAGAGAAGCTCCCAAGGTCTCAAGCAAGTCTTGCTAACAAAATCCAGTAGGATCATCTACATTTCTTCAAAGCAGAGCTGGCTGTGGAAAACAGAGGAGGGGAGGGGGGAAACAGATCTGAAGGGAATACAGAGCAGCTTCCCTTTTCTTAGAGAAATTTCCAGCCCCATTTCACCATTAGGGTTATAGGACTGAACCAGAAAAGACACTGAGCAGCAGCAGGCATCACATTTGTGTTCAGACAACTGGTCATGACACAGACGGGGAGTCTGAAGTAACCAAAAGGCAAATGGAATAGAAACCCCCCAAATCCTGACCCTGTGTTATCAGCATCCCAAACTCCCCAAACCCTGACCCTGCTCCAGCCTCTGTTATCAGCATCCCAAACTCCTCAAATCCTGACCCTGCTCCAGCCTCTGTTATCAGCATCCCAAACTCCTCAAATCCTGACCCTGCTCCAGCCTCTGCCATCAGCCTTCCAAACCCCCCAAATCCTGACCCTGCTCCAGCCTCTGCCATCAGCATCCCAAACTCCCCAGATCCTGACCCTGCTCCAGCCTCTGCCATCAGCATCCCAGGCAGATGCACTGGTTCAGGTCAGACCCAGAGCAGAGCTTGGAGCAGCAGCTTTAACCCGGATCCCTCACAGCCCCAGGGGATGAACACTGAATCCAGCAGCTTGGGAGGATGGATGGTGATTCCTGATGGCTCTGCTGCAGCACCAGCAGCCTGACCAACCTCACTCTGGCCAACCCTGCACCCCCAAAGGCAGCCTGAAGCTTCTCTGATTCAGCCATGGCTTTGAGTTTGGGGTTTTTGGCTCATTTCAGGTGTTTTATATTATTTTTCTCAGCTGCAGTGCCCATGACTCAGGTTGCAGGCAGGTTGTGCTCGTGTGTCGTGCTGGACTCTGACACCCACAGGGCTTTGGCAGTGGAACCTCCTGGGGAAGAGCCTCCCACAGACTCCATCAATCCCGGGATCCTGCGTGCAGAAGCCTTTTGGCCGAGGCTCAAGCAGCCTCTGTGTTCTGTTCCCAGTCACGAGATGATGCCACCACGGTGCTCTCTGTCACAAAGAGCAGCTCCATTCACCCTCCTCCTGCTCCAGGCTGCTCTCCCTCCCTCCCTCCCTCCTCCCTGCGCTGGAGGGGATGGAGCACACTACGTGCTGCTCCTGGCCTGGATGTACTTTCCAATGTTCCTGTATTTATATCGTCTGAGAGGCCCTTGGAATCTTCTGAGCCACATAAATGGAAGCTTTTCACAATCACCCTTATCTCTTTAATGTGTAAAGTATTTAAAGTAAAGAGTTGCAGTCTGCAGTAATTATTGAGACTGCCCAAAGCTCTTCACAACAAGTTTTAAACAAACCAAACCTAAACACACATCGAGTTGTTGCAGCCAACCTCTCCAGCTGAACTTTTCACAGAGTTCTGGTCTTCAACCTAAACTCTGAATTTTAAATTGAAACGTGAGTTCCCAGAGAAAGTTCAATAGTTTTTGCCAAGATATTTCATTGGAAAAAATAACAGAAAGAAAGCAGACACTTTCTCAAAAGTCATTTCAAAGAGAATCCAACATTCTACGGAAAACAGCGGAGCACAGTTCCAGCCAGCAGGACTCAACAGCTTCACAGCTCCGATTCTTACAACAGGTTTCTCCATCCACATGTTCCTACACCTCTGAGCACAGGAATTTGGAGCCAGGAACACCCCCAATGCTGCAACTCTGAGCACACCAGTGCCCCCAGCACACAGCTCCTGTCCCACACACACAGGGCTGAGTCCTACAGACACCAGCTTCTGTCACCCACCAGGCCATGGAGGTTGGACCACAGAGCAATTTTTAAGAGTTTGATCTTTCCCTTCACCTCCTCATAAAAGACCTCTTGTATCTTGCAGGTATGAGAAGCCCTAATACGTGATTTAAAAGTCTAATAAGACACTGTCCAAAAGCTCTTTCCAAATATGTACGTTGAAGCAATCATTATCCTTTTCTATAATCACATTCTTTGCTTATTAACCCAAATTTAAAAATCACCAATATGACCAGAACTCGGGGTGCTGGGCACTGCCCAGGCTCCCCAGGGAATGGTCCCGGCCCCGAGGCTGCCAGAGCTCCAGGAGCGTTTGGGCACCGCTCTCAGGGATGCCCAGGGTGGGATTGTTGGGGTGTCTGTGCAGGGCCAGGGGCTGGATCAATGATCCCTGTGGGTCCCTTCCAGCTCAGGACACTCCAGGACCCAGCAGCACTCACAGCTCTTTCTCTGCCACCAGGGTGAGAGAACTAAAGCAGCCCCAATAATGCACATTACAAATACAGAGATCACAGTGTGCATGATGTGACCAGCAGCAGCCACAGCTCAGTTATCTGTGCACAACTTTGTTCTACAAAGCACCAAACTCCTAATAAAAGCAGCTACATCAGCTATTTCTACGGAACACTCTACAAGAGCAAGGTATAAATTAGAGTTTGCAACATTTTTGCCACAAGCTGGCTGTTGGAAAGGTTTGTAATTCCCCTTGAACACAAAGCCCTACACTCCTCCTCCAGGTGTGGCTGCTGTGGTTACATCAATTTTTCAACTTAACATCCCTTAAGATACTTAAATGGCAAGATTTTGATTTAATTCTGTGTGTCAGTACCATATCCCAGACTCCTGGGTGTGTTTGTACAGGGCAGTTATCCCCCAGTGCAACAATCCACAGTCTAAAGTGAATCTGTAACCTAAAGCAACAGTTTTAAATGTTCTGATTTCCATCCTCAAACACAAAGAACTTGTTCAGTTAAATTGGGCAGCCAGCACTGCCTGGAGCAAGAAACACCACCCCAGAGCCCTTCCAAATTTACATCTTTTTTTTTTTATTTGGGTTCTTGTTATGAAACTGTGCTTAGCCTTGGGGTAAGCCTAAGTTGGGGCTTGGGGGTGAACACTGTATTTTGCTAAATTTCATCTCCCCACATGTCAAGTTAGGCCTCATCCAGGCTGGACAGGGCTTGGAGCACCCTGGGATAGTGGAAGGTGTCCCTGCCCATGGCAGGGGGTGGGACTGGATGAGTTTAAGGTCCCTTCCAACCCAAATCTGGGATTCCATGATTCTATGAAAGTGGGATCTTTGTGAGATCTGATCATCTACACAGCACAGGCAGTAAAAACATCGCCCAAAAAGCCTGCAGACCTGAGCAGAGAACAAATGGTTTAAAAACCTGGATACATTCTTGCAAAAAAAAAGGAAATACAGCTCAGACCCTTCAATCTTTCACTCTCCCAGCACCACACACAGACCTTTATGATCCCTTATCTCCTTCTCACAGACAGGAACATTTCTGGGCATAGCTTTGGCTGCCCAGACTAAACTGTCCCACACCAAAGCAACCCTTGCCCTTTCAGAGCCAGTTCTGACTCAGCAGACTCCTCCCCCAAAAACAGGCCAGGTGACCAAAGCAGCTCTTCAAAAGTGTGAAAAGCAGCTGTGGTCAAGCAGGGGCAGAGCAGGAGGGACAGATCTCCTACAGCTTCCTCCTGTCCACCAGATGTGTGAAAAGCAAAGCTGAAACAAGCCAGTTACAAATAAATCAATGGCAACACTTGTGTACCTTTTAATGAGCCTGAAGGATACACTTCCAGCTCTCCAATGTAACACCGGCTCCTCCCAAGTCCCGAACACTGACCCCACGCATGGATTAACAGAAGGCATTGGGATTTGCCAAATTCTGATCTCCACACGACCCATTTAACTCGCAAAACAAAAGAGGTCAGTCCCACCAGCCCCTGGGTTTAAACAACAGCTTGGTTGCCTGCAGTGGCAGCTCTCTCTCCCCAGGCAGCAGTCCATAAATCCAAAGGAGAGGATGTTACAGCTGCAGACAAGATGGTTAGCAGAGATCAAAAAGATGGATTAGGAAAAGCCAATCAATCTTGCAGAAGGCTGGTGGGACAAGTGCCTCTTTCAAGCCCCTCGCTTCCTTCCATCTGGGGAGGATGATAAGGGTTTCTCTGGACACCAGGAAAGGCAACGTGAGCCACTGCAGCTGCAGCTTCCCTGGGATGACCGAAAGATCCAGCATTCTGCATGGCACACGGATGTCCTCACAGACCAGGGACTTCAGCCTGTCAGAAGTTTGTGTTCCTCCTCCCCCGGGGTTTAATTTCATTTAACCCACCTGGAGAGACCCACCAGCACAGGCCCCCTGCCCAGAGCACACCCACAGCCAACACACCTGAACACAGGTGGGGTCACAGGAGGCTGTGAAAAGCCAAAGCCAAAGCACTTCCAGCTGCTGCAGCAGCCAGGAGCTGCTCAGTGAAGGGAGGATCTCGGGCTCCACGTCCTGCCAGCTCTGCCTTCCATCACTTTGCATTTTAAGGAGTTTGCCTTGTGTTCAAATGCCAGTTAAACCTTGAGTAAGGGAAAGGGAAAGCCTGCTCCATGCAATATTCCATACTGGATAGCAAGACTCGGTTTAACATTACCAGATTTTATCCCAAATCAAGATTGTGCCATTTCAGCTTCCACAGCAACAACCAAAGCACAAGTTCTCTTACCAAGAGAGACAAGGACCAAAAGCCTCCTCTGAACCACCCAATTACTGTCATTGCCTTAATCAAGGCAGCACAAGGACATTCACAAGAACACATTTATATTAGAATGTATAAAAAGAGATGTCCTGCAGAGAACACCTTGTATCCATACTTTTCCTCCCAGTTTCAGGGACGAAAAGACAAAAGAAGGAAGAGCCCCCAAGATTGCATTTGGAAGCCCATCTCCCACACAGCAGGAGGCAGTTTCAGTAGTTTCTAAGTTACTGTCACACAAAACCAAATGGAAAACACGGTGGTCACTATGGCCTCCTTAACGGCTTCATAACGACATTTAAATAAAAGAAAAGGCTGGCCCAAGATCCAAAATAAACTAACAAAGGAAATAGGCATGGGAAAAGAAGATCCCAACTGCTCTGGATAATCATTTAGCACACAGGGATTGCACTTTCACTGCCGCTACTTCAACCACAGCACGACGGTTTTGCCTTTGCACACAGCAATTCCAACTGTTGCTACGGACACTGCACAGATGCGGGAGGGAATGGTTCCCCTGGTACGTGCAGGAGGGGCTGTGTAAATCCATTAACATGCAATCAGCCTGCACGAGTGTTGGAGGCACACAGGACAGTCACAGCAGGATGAGCTTCCCCAGCTGAGCCAGACAAAAGAAGTAATTCCACTATGCAAAAAAAACCCAGTTAAAAATAATATTTATGTTAGAATATACAGGGGAATGCAATTATTTTGGTAAAACAGCAATTCACTGGTGTGTCTTACTGCCCTCCCAGGTGAGTTTTAGGCAGTGACACTCCCTGCCCACACCAGGGCAGCTGGAGGCAGTGGGCAGATGCTGTGGTGACCCCACGTGCACACGCACAGGAACCCAGCACTGCTTGTTCTGGGACAGGGGGAACTGCCGGGCTTTCGCTCTCTGGAGCAGAGCAAGGCAGCCCTGCCACCCTTTCACAGCCAGTTTAACCCCACCCAGCCACCTGCCCTGCCGCCACTTCCCCAAAAGTCACCTCTTGCTCGCACCCAGCAAACGCAGGGGAGGCCTCAGCTAGAACTAAGCCTTTGTGGGGTTTTGGCTCAGTTCCTTTCCAACCAGAGCAGTTCACAAACACTGCTCCAAGGGTGAGGGCAGCTCAGGCACAGGTGGGCAGAGATGATAAGACTCATTTCTACCTGCAGATGTTCCAGCTGCAAACCTGCCCCTGCCCAGGAACCATGGCCTGTGCCAGCAGGGAAAAACCCCACCCGTGCAGGCACAGGGGAGCACAAGACATCTCTGGTCATCCACACTGCCAGAAACAAACCTTCACATAGAACCCAAGGCAAGAAATGAACACCCAGTCCCAAAATCCCTGGTGCTGAAAGCAGCCACCGGGTCCTTCTCGAGCCCAGGGTCTTCCCACACCCTCAGTGGGTGCTGGGATGAAGCTCATGGCACAGCCTGAGCCCTGATTCTGCAGAGAAAACCGGGGAGACAACAACAGCTTAAACAACCTCTTTATATTCTGTAAAGATAACTCAGTTTTGGACAGCTCAGAAATTCTGCTCCTACTTAAGACACATAAATATTCCACATAACAGAAATTAGCAATAAAACCTTGTACTAGTTCTGAAGCTCACTGGGCGTGGTGTTTTGCTAGAACATGAATTTTAAAAATGAAGAGATATGGGTTTTCCTTCATAAGCTTCAACTCGTGGAGCAGAGCAGTGAGCCAGTGGAGGTTCTGAACAGCAGACATCAACTTCCAGCCACCAATCACCACAAGCTTTTACTTAAAGACTTAGAATGACCCTACAATATTACAATGTATTCTTCACAGAATGCAGAATTACGAATGACTGTTTGCTGTAGTGAGCAGGGATGGAAGCCAAGGTAAGACCCACAAAGACTCCAAACCCAGCTCCAGAGGGTCAGAGGCCACCCTGAGCCAGCACCTGATCTCCCAGGTCTTGTTGCCACCAGATATGGGAACCAGAGGGAACCACCTCCAACCCAATGGGAATCCAGCTGAGGAATGGAAGAGAAGCCTCAAAAGCTCACAGCTGATGGAATTTTAGAAGTGTCAAATATTAATAATATTGCTGAGCTCCAAGAAGTAAATGACACATTAATGCCAAAACCTCAGGAAACTGCCCTTCATGCTACACAGAAAGGAACAAAGAAACAGTATTAAAACCCATTAATTTTTTACTAAGAAACTTATTCAAAACTTTCTGTAGTGTTTGGTTTGGTGAATTTTCCAATGCTTCATTTATCTGTCTCCAGTAGTTCCTTAGATTTTTCATCCAACACTACAAAGTTCTTTCAGTGTAAATTTTCAGAAAACTCTCATTCATTCGTGAAATGAAACAAACCAAAATACTCTGAACAGGAACTTTTTCGCTATTCACAGATCTGCTCCGATCTATGAAACCATCATTTCCTGCTGTAAAATATACTCACCCTCTTCCTATGCTCTAAAAATAGTCCCTACTTGATTTGATAGTTCTAGCAGCATGTGGCCAACTTTTCTATTCAGTTTTATTTCTTGTTCCTCTTCAGAGTTAGTTTTGTCTTTAATAATTACCATGAAAGTAAATATGTTCACAATTCCTAACACGAACTTTTCCTCCTTCTGTGGATCCTTCTGTTAGGAAGGAGAAAATAATTAAAGCAGAAATATGTTGAGACCTTTCATGATTATCAATCTGTGATAAAAGACACGGTAAGGGACAAAAAAATTCACCCCACCCCTGGTCCTTGTGTTGATCATTACAGTGCAAAACTTTAATCAGACAGTTAAAGGTTAACTCAAAGCAGGAAGAAAAAAAAGCAAGTCAATGTGAAAGGGGGAAAAGAAAGAAGGAAGAGTACAAAAGTAGACATATGGATGTCTGGGGAGAAGGGTGATTAAATCCCCCATAAATCTCACATACCAAGAGGTAAGATATTTTGCCTAAATTCCCAGAGGCAGCACAATTCAGTCCCGTATCTGAGACTTGAAAGGATAATCATCTCCATATATAATAAGGCTGCCACGAAGGACAAGAGCTGGAGCTGCATGTGGGGGCATGGATTTCCCTTGGCACACTGAAAGCTTTCAGTGCTGTGTCCAACTGGAGCTGATGGGTGAATTTTTAGGCAGATAAATTTGAACTGCCTGAGCTGGAACTTTGGCCGGGACAGGAACATTAATCCTCACTCATCTGCTGATGAATGAAAGGGGGAAAACAAGCAATCTTGGACAGCTACTCTGTCTTTCAACAGTTCCCTTTCAGATAAATCAGTTAGATATAAAAAAATAAATACTAGTGTGGTCTTAAGATGCAAGACAAGAGACCAACTTTCACTTTTCATACAGAAATACTGGGGAAAAGAATGTCTGTTAACTGAAGTCATGATTTATCTTGTATCCAACGGGTCAGAGCTTGGAACAAAAGGAGTTTGAGAACTGAACAAGCACCGATTGTCACTCAGGGCAAGTTCTACTTCAAAGGGTAAAGCCCAGAAGGAAACTGCTCTTCTGTGCTGCCCACGTGCTGCACAACTAACGCTGTAGGGCTCGTGTGCCCCCCCAGAGCACACCCCTGAGTCCCCCTGGCACTGGGGAAAAGGGCAGAAAAAAAGATGTAACTGTGCCAGCTCTGTGATCTGCTGGGCAGCAGAGAAACTTTTGAAATGACTGAGTCAGTATTTCCCAGTTTCACGCTGCTCACTCTCCCCACTCCAGGTGTTTTTACAACTGGGGAGGGCAGGCAGGGAGAGAGGTGCTGAGAAATCGGAACTGTGCTCAAGTTTTCAAACCTTTCCTTCACCAGAGAAGCTTCTCTAAGTGATTAGTCATCCGCACAAGCATTTCCCAACAAGCTGCATCAACAGCAGCGGGGAAAACCCCCCGAACTCAGCCAGGGCTGCCGAATTTCTGGGCGATTGCTCAGGGGGTGAGGAGGTTTTGCCTGGCAAAGGCAGAGCAACAGTTTCCTCCTCTGCCTGCTTTGTCGGGCCGGCTGCCCCGGGCAGGCCCTGACTCACATTTCACAGCGCAGGGCGGGGGGGCCGCCTCTGAAAACACTGCAACATTTTTTTCCAGCCCAGATATTTCCAGCGATGCCGTTCCCAGAGCCGCCCCACACACAGCTCCACAGGCAGCGACACTCCCAGCCGCAGGGAGGATCAGGGGGGCTTCACCTTCCCCCTCCAGCACAGGCTGATCCTAAGGAATAACCGGGAGCACGTGCTAAACGTGTTTTCCATCAGCCCATCCCACAGGAGAGCGGTGGGGTATGGAATAAGGACGGGATGGATCTGTGGCGGAGGGCAGGATGCACAGGACCACCCTCAGCAGCAGGGCAGCTCCAACTCCAAGGGAACAATTTAGCTCCTATTTAGATCCTTCCCAAATTCATCTACAGCACCATTCTATGGCACTCAATGCTCCCACACCTGCCTCTCTGCCTGGGAAGTCAAAGCCAGGCATGACAGAAACTCTTCCCGGGAAAGCTGAGTGACACGCACAAAAAAAAGAGGATTAAATTCTCAAACAAGGTTTGTTATTCATCTCCACCGTTGATCTTTAATTTCAAAGGTGACAATCCCCACGGGGCTATGATTTTCATTAACACTCCCTGCCCTTGAGGTCTCCCTGCACAGCACATTCCTTTGGTGACAGAATGGTATCAGCTGGATCACGACAGTAGAGAGAGGGAAAAAAAACAACCAAAACCCACACTCTGCACCCTCCCACCTGTACCAAACCCAGTAGTAAGAGGCTTGCATCCCATTACTCCCAGTAGCAGCCACACACACCTCCAGGTGCAGGGTGATGCTCTGACAACACTCAATTAGAAAATGAGAATTTTCTTGCCATCACAGCTGAGTGGAAAGTCAGCAGCAACGAGGAGGAACACAGACAAATAAATTAATTATTCAAGCCAGACTTCCCATCACAGGTGCTAATTCGGAGTTTTAAACTCCAGCAGCTCAGGGCAGAGGCACCTCACCCTGTAAGATGTGCACAGTGGCACAAACAGGACTGTCCCCTTCTGGGACAGAGTCAAAGGCTGGAAGAAGGGAATAAAATTGGCAGATGACAAAAAATGGTATTACCATATGGTAACTAGGGCAGAAGACAAATTCTTGGCTGTGAGGGTGGGGAGGCCCTGGCACAGGGTGCCCAGAGCAGCTGTGGGTTCCCCATCCCTGGAAGTGTCCAAGGCCAGGTTGGACAGGGCTTGGGGCAACCTGGGACAGTGGAAGGGGGTGGATGGGCTTTGAGGTCCCTTCCAAGCCAAATCATTCCATGATTCCATGATCCTGTACCCAGAGCACAACCCTACTGGGATGCCCAGGGGCTGCAGGAGGAGTTCCCAGGTGCTGCCACAACTCAGCCCCCTGGCCCTTATAAGTCAAGCAGGGAGGGGGGAACACAGCCCACAACAACCTGACACACAGGGCTGTTTGCAGCCACCTTCCATGGGAATGCCACCCAGCAGGGAACAGAGCACAACAGGCAGATGTCTAATTCTGAAACTGGAAAGGACTGGCACCCTACTGAACGTGACAGGCAGCAAGCCCTCACAGCCAGCAGGGTGAAGGACACGGTGCCACCACAGCCCTGCACCAGCAGGCCCTCCCTCAGCACCTGGCAGTGCCTCCTGTCCCCGCTCAGCACTGACACCGGGATCACTCTGCCAACCCCAGCAGTGCAAGCCTTGAGGAGAGGAGATGAATGAAGCAGTGTCCTCTCTTTGACAGACTGCAAACAGGCTTTTCCACATTCACCAGCTCTGGGCTGCAATAGGGTGCAGTCCAGCAAACATGGATTTTGGGGACAATTATCAGCTTCAGCAGCTCTGAACCTCCTGTTGCTCAGCTCTCTGTGCAAGCAATCCCTCTCTGGTGCCACAGATACATCAGCAGAACCCTGCCAGACCAGACTGTAGGGCTGATCCACCCCACAACACCCCCACTCCTTTCCCCCTCCCACACACAGAACAGCCTGCGACTCTGAGCAGGAACTTGTCAGGAGTTCAAAGTACAACCTGAGACACCGCACAGATCAGGCAGAGCTTATTGTAGTACAAAATGAAAAACCTCCACATTTAAACCTAATCCATATTCAAATTTAACTATAGTAAAAGAGACAAGAGAATGAACCATTTTAAGAAAAATTCTTGGGGGAAAAAACCTAAGTGTCTGCAAGTCTTAAAACTACACAACGGGACTTCACCCCTCGTATCCTTCAGATGTAAGTAATGAGTACCAAGTTATGCTTAGCAATACTTGAAGTATGACTGAAAATGCCATCCTCCACCAGCAGTAGCCTGTTTAAGACCAGTTAGATCCATCGAGTCCGGTCTCTCACCCAAATACTTCCTTTATCCAGGCCTGTATCTTCCCTCGTATCAAAATTAAAATTTTAACACCGTATCCCTGGTCTCTTAACAACCTGGCACGGGCAAAAAGTGGGGCAGGTACGTGGGAGCCGAGGAGTTAACCAGCACACAGAAGAGTACACTCACTTCAGCTCTGATTAAGCGGGGCAGTCACAAAAACAGAGGTCAACATCAGAAAATATTTTGTGAGTCATGAGGAGAGATTACTCACCATGCACTATTCAACTTACTCATCACAGTGTGGCACGGCCAGCACGGCTCACCACGGCTTCATTAGGGCACCGTGGCCTTTCCTTTGAGGCGGCGGAAGGCGGGGGAAGGAGCCGCACTTTCAGTTTTGTGTGGAAGCCAGTGGGAGGCTGGAGCTGCACCACCACCGCCGCTCTCTCTCCTCCCACGGCCCTAATTAGACTCGGAGGGAAATACATGTTTCACATCAGCCTCCCCGGCTCTTTTAGCATCGCAACAAGCATCGGGTTGTCAGCCGGGCTATTATCCGGACTCAGCAGTCTGGAGAGACCCCACTTTTCCTATTATACACAAAATAAGCAGCAGCCCAGCAATAAAGAGCCTGGGTATTAATCCAGGCGTCCATTAATAAGAGAGACCAGCCTTCTACGCAGCAACACCGACGCCGCTAATTTAAGATGTAGTAAGAGCATAAAAATAGCCAGGTTACTCAAGGCAGGGTTACATCACACCACGGAGCCCGGGCACACAGCAGGTTCACACTACAGAGCCTCGGATGTTGGGAAAGATGACTCCCTGCCACTGCTCTCACCAAAAATAACCTGCCAGGACCGTGAGCTTCCCTTCCCTTTTCCCTCCAGCTCTCCTCGGAAAACACATCTCACGGCGTACAACAGGAAGCAACCAGAACGCTGCTAAATAAAACTCCTTGAAGCGTGGTGTGTGTTTTATTTTTCCTCTCCCCTCAGCTATCCCACCTTGCTTCCTCGGAACCACGAGCGGTGAAACTAAGAAATGTTCTGCTTACGTCAAGGCGAGCCGAGCTCTCCCGGCGGCTCGGGGCCGCGCCAGCGCGGGGAAAGCGCGGCTGCAGTTCAGCAGAGCACGATGTCAGCAGGCCAAGCGCTGCCACGGACACAGGGATTTGTTTGCAGAGCCCCAGGGTTGAGCCGGAGCCGCGGCCAGCGCCGGGGCGTGCGTGTGTGCGAGCACGCCGCGGCCGCTGCTGCGCTCCGCTGCCCGGAGCTGCGGGCGCGATGCCGCTCGGCTCCAGGTGAAACGTCCACTCGGGAATTACTGTGGAGAAGCTGGCAACGCCAAGCGGACGGTTTAATGGCAGGATGTTTGGGGTTTGTGGTATTTCTCAGCACACGGGGGATCACACCCCCACCACCCCCACCCCCATCCGCTGTATTTCTGTTTAACTGAAAAGAAATTCTGTTTATTCTGCCATCTTCAAAACCAGCTGCTCAAGTTTTCCCAAATCAACTAAATCGTTATTTCCCATGCTGCAAACCACACGGTTCACCCTTA
>VWZT01015289.1:0-38630 GCA_013397055.1 Pachycephala philippinensis
CCCGCGGCATGTGTGCAGCGCTTTGTTCGGTGCGGCGTTGCAGAGGGGTTTTCCCAGGCTCCTCCCTCTTTATTCATTCATGGATTTTTTGCCTCCCTCCCTTCCCCTTCCCTTCCCCTCGCAGTCCCGCTCGCACATACCGGCGGCTCCACGGGCCCTGGAGCGGGCTGCCTCCCGCCCCGCTCCCCCATTTTTGGGTGGATACTGGGGGATGTGACCACTGCTATCGCAAAGGCCCGTTTCTCCCTCTCCCCCCTTTTTTTTTTCCTTTTTTTTTTTTTTTGTTCAAGCGAGGGGGGGAATGACTTTTGGCGTGGGTCCTGCCCGGTGTTTGCACCGTGGCTCTCACCCGGCCATCTCTTCCCCGAAGGAGAGGGTCCTGCTGGCGAGCGGGGAAGCTTGGTGGCATTAAAGCGTCAGAAAGATATCATTTGTGCTGCAGGGAAGCGTCGGGAAGGACTCCTGATTTACGGAGACCCCGGGGGATTTCAAACTCTCGCTCCAAATAACTTGTGTGAAGAAGTGACGGTGTTTATTAGCGTCTTGAAAAACCTCAGCCCAGCCCCAGGGACTTTCCCAGTCCAGCCAGAGGAAAGGGAGACTGGGGCTCAGGGAGTGCTGGTCGCTTCAAGCCATCCAGCCACTTTTCTCCATTTCCAGTTCGTGCCTAAGACATAGAAAATGGACCTGTTAGCATAAGGTTTTATTTAATTTCTAAATATTTTTGTTATGCTTGCAGATAAAGTGGTATGAGTTAACAGCTTGACAGGCACTGTGCTCTGTTTCGGATTTTTTCCGTCTTTTTCCTTCAACGTGCAGTAATACCCTAGTGAAGAATCATTTAGTCAGAATAACATTTTCCAGCTTTCCTTTGTGTCAGTTGCAGTAATTTTTTTTCTCCTGTTTGGGTCCTTTTATGCAGCAACAGACAAAAGAAACATTAAAAATTAATGATTATGTTCCTCAACAGTATGTAGACTGAAGGGGTGGTTGCAAGTAGTCTATTTTAATTGGGTTTGAATTAAATTTTCACAAGAACATGGTTTCCTTGGAAAACAAAATAAGTGCCCCTAAATTAATACGTGCAACAAATGCTAAAAGTTCCAAATCCTGTCTCCTTCGAGTAGCTGTCCTTAATCAATTTGCCTATATTAGGGGCCATTCCAAAGTTCATATAGTTTTTTAAAAAAATTCTTCCTAGTGTTTACTAAAAAAAAAAACCTGTTAACATGAAGTAGTATTCCTATAAAAAGAAGCAGAAACTTGGGGTTTTTTTTTTGTTTAGATGGAAGAGTGTAATTACACCAGTCATTTTCTTTTTTAAGTTCTTGTGCATAAGTAGTTTTCCATAGGTCTTTGAGAGCTTTCACATCCTGTATGATTTCAGAAACACTCAAAACAATTAAGTAACAAAAACTGTTAGCAATTCCTAAAAATGTTTGAAAAGTAAAAAAGTGCAGGTAGGTCAAGAGCTAGTGTGATCCTCTGCTGTACACTGATATTTCGGCAGAAACATCCCACGGGGAAATCTTCCAAACTTGCGTGCTCCATGTAAGGATTCTGTAGGTAATGTTACGAATAGGATGATGCTTTGTGTGTTTGCCCTCCCCTCTGTACTTCCCCCACCCGAAGCTGAAGATCTGTATCTGAAAGCCTGATGCCAAATTTTGTTTAATTTTTTGGATTTATTTGCATGAGACAAGGGTTGTTGGAAGATGTTTTCTGGCTAGAAAACAGCTGACAAATGTGGAAAAGTGTTTTCGTTTTCTCATGCTTCCTGAGTAATCCTAAAAGGAGTTTCAGCCTCACGTGGTTTCCTTAAGATACTGGAACACTTCACTCCATAAAACCTGTTGAGGAATCCATTCAGGGCAGGTAGTGCGGCTGCAGTGGGAGCTGCAGGTTGAGCTGCGGGTGGCGGGAGTCCGGGGCAAGAGGCCGGGAAGTGGAGCCGACCCTTTGCACAACAAAGGGCACTCGGATTTGTGGCACAGGCGGGAGACCAGGGACACAGCAGGAGCCGAGAACTCAGCTGGAAGACCCCAGACCATGGCATGCATAAGACTGGGAGGGTATAAAAGCCCGGAGGATCCTTGAGGATTCCTCCTCAGAGGCACCAGCTCGGGCTGTTACTCTGTTGTTGCACCATGAAAAAGTTACTTAAAGGGCCCAGAGGTCTGAGACTCTGCTGTGGGAAACCTGGGTCGAGCCGGGAAGGAAATCTTGTCTGACTGTGTGAGAGTGGAGAGTGCAGGGAGTCAAGCCCGCTGTGAAGAGACTTCAGTCCCGGCAGTGTAACTCTGGTGGTCAGAGTGTTACTGCCAGGGTGGCTTCTGGGCTGCCAGACAGGAAAGTTTCCTTAGCAAATCATAGGTGCAGAAATATTTCTTGCTGATTTCCATAGTCATTTGAGGATGAAAGGGATCAGATAGGTATCTTTGTTTTTTTCATTGATGCCTACATCTCATAACTTTCTCTCTCTGTTTTTTTAGCATACGGATTAACTGAGCCCTTTGACAAGTTTATGGAGCTGCCATCTCTCTGCTTGCTGTACTTTCTGTTTCTGAGAGGAGAAAGTGGTGCATGAGATTAGAGGAAAATGCCTCGGACAAAGCAGATACATCCCAGAAATCTGAGAGGTATGTAGCTCTCAGCTGAGAAGGAAAAGCTCTTGGGAAACTCAGTTGCAGTTTCAATTATGAGGTTAAAGGAATATGTATTTAAGAAGTTGATTTTGATCCAAAAGTAGCTTGTAAGCAAGTTTTAGGAGTTGTCTGAAACGGCTCTAATTTTCAGAGAAATAACTGGAATATGTCCTTATTCTTGCAGTCTGTGTGCTTGACAGCATTCTTGATATTCTCCAGCTTACAGCAATAGCCAGCATGAACTTTGAAAATGCAAAGGAAGAAGCAGTTTCCTTATCAGAGAATGTACAGTTGAAATATAGGGGGAGGTGGGAAATGGGTGTGACGTGGAAGAACTTGACATCTGGCAACCGGTAGTTGTTTTTCTTTAATAGTTGTCAGTTCGGCTTTCTTTTGAGGGGATCAAAATCTCCTCCCATGCATGGCTTCTCACTGTTTATCTATCACCTGTCACCCGTGCTACCTTGAGCATTGCTTGGTTTGACCTTGGTCTCCTCGCTCTCCTGCCTTTGCACAGCCACATGGTAGCTTAGCTATAAGGAGCAAGCAGGCGGGAAACCTGCTCTGCAAACTGGCCAGCTTACATGTCCTGGCATTGCCTTGAACAAAATCCCAGTGCACTTCACCAAGCCCGTATGAGTGTGAGGAATCTGATCCTATGGATGTTTGTTACTGCCTTGGTGGAAGTGGCCCCAGAGGAATTAAATGAGGGGAAAAATGCAGGTCAGTTGATGAGCAGACATACATGTTGAGGGGGAACACGCTTCCATCCCCACCCTTTCACGCAGCTTTCGGGAGAACATGCTTCCACCTGCACCCTCACATGTAGCTGTCATCAGCTTTTTCCAAGTTAATTTTACAATTGCAGTATGGAAGCATCCCTTCGTAGGAAAAAAGCTGTTACAAAACCACAAACATCAACATAAGGCTTTAGGGGCAGGAACAGCATTTGATTGCAGTTTTAACTTTTTTATGTCAAAACACAACAAACATCCACATGTGTCTCATACAGTTGAGAGTCTCTCAAGGGCTTGTGCATACAGCTGTGCCTGAGACCTTGTGTTTGCAGACTGTTGTCATTGCTGCCACTAACAATCTCTGCTGGAGAAGACATTTTTGCAGTGTCTTTATCCAGGAAGTCCTGAGTAGCATTTTGGTATGATGGATAAACCTCTCACAGATCAGGAATTTTACATTTCTCCTTCTTACCGGATGTGGAGTAATAAATCAGAGCTGAGTTTTTAATATTGCTGCTTACCAAGTTGCTGACATAACTGAGCTTATGTTTTCTGATCAAATACGAGAGTGATCTAATTTTAGTACTCTGACTGATATCTACTCTTGTATTGCTTGAAACTTAACAGGAGTTAAATCTATTGTAAATCTCTCTATTCACTTAAATAAATAATCTAATTAAACTCTTAATTGTGTAAGAAATTAGTTGCCTTTTTTCCTTGCATAATTTCTCCAGTCATTTAGCTTTTATCAACCCCTGTAACAGCAGTTTTCATCAGTTCCTATTTTTCCACAAGTAATGGAGTTCTTGAATGAATTGAGGTGGGTTAAATGTTGAGAAGGGAAAAAGCAGTATACAGCAAGCCCACAGTTAGAAATTATGTTGGAACAGCTAAATGATTGTCAAAACATAGAGGTTGCTGCAAACTTCAACACCTTGTGAGCATATATTGCTACTATCATGGGTTATTAGAGGTGAAGTGACTTGAAAAATCAGTTTACTTCTCATTAGTTATACACTATTTCCATTTCTAGTCTAGATAATGAGGAAAACTGAATTTCACTTTCTTTAGTCATTTTATAAATCCCTGAGAGCATTGCAGAAAATATTTGCTTGAACCCCCAGTTTTTGCTGGAACTTGGGGACTGAAAGATTTCACAGGTCTGTTTTCTGACAGCTTATTTTTGCATATACAAAGTTAGACACATCTTAAATTGATACTATTAATTTGTTAACATTAAAACTTTAAAAAATGGGGAGGTTAGCAGTGTGGTTTAATCCATGGTAATTAGTACTGATGATAACTAAATGTGCAAAACAAGCATAAATGCGTATGGTCAAAGGTGAAACTCAGCAAACTGGGCAACCAAAAAAATGTGTTCTATAATGTTTGAAAGACAAAGGAGTAAGATTAAGTAACTTGTATTTTTACAGGTTTTGGGGTTAAAAGCTATTTTTAAGTTGTCTAAACCTGACTGTCACCTTTTGTACTATGTACAAAGAACACTCCATGGCCTTACCTGGCTTCTCCTTCCCTGCTCCCAGCTCCTCTTGTTGCCCCATAGCAATCAAATTGCCAACAGCTTTAACTAGATTTGCCCAGAGCCCATCAATGTTTAACTTTTTTGGAGATCACTGTTGAACAGCCCTTGAGACTCTCTATCCTGTTGTGCATTAGATGAGTTATTTGGGTTGCACTTGCAGTCCAAATCAGCCTGGAGAATAAACAACCAAGTCCAAGAAGCTAAAGTATTTTCCCTTGAAAAAACCCCAACACAATCCCTCTCTCCCTTCCTGCCAAGAAAACACACAGGAGAAAAACCACCATAGAGATCCCCCCTACACACTGCCATTAGTTAATTTGAGGTTTGCTGCAGTGTAGGAATAAGTTTTGAAGGTTTTAATATTGCCTGTGTTTACTGTAAGCAACCTTATTGTCTGGGGAAAATAAAGTAACATTGTTTAATATAGAGACCTAAATTTAAGATTTTGTCAGGAAACCTTAAGGCTCTTGTTTTTGTGTCATGGCTTGATTTTGCTCATTTTGTATACTTCTGAGAGATCTGACAGCCTTTGGCAGAAAAGCAGTGGCCCTAAAGTATTAAGATCAGTGAAGAGAATTTTTTTTTTGTGGCCTTTCACTGTCTGCTTATAGACGAGTCAATATAGTGCTATACTGACCTGATTTTACAGCAGGAAAAAAATCCTATATCAGGATATAGAAAACACTATTTTGCAAATAAAAACTAATTTAATTAGTTGGCCATTTGTTTTCATGAATGTGTTAGTGACATGGCTTTGATGCCTGTTTGTGTGTGAATGAGCATGTTGAATCAGAAAGTACCAATAAGGCGTGTGCTGTGCTGTCCTTGTTTCATTAGGTTGTTTTGTCACATCAACCTTCCCTGCTTCTCACTGCAAATCCGTCCCTAAGGTGAAATATGTTGCCATCACCAGTTGGCTGCTTTGATAACAGGGGTAATGCACAGTGTCAGTCTTAGACTCCTGACTGACTTAACAGTCATGGTCATCCCCAGCAGACCGGCAGAGTGGCTAAAATTTGAAAGAAATTACAGTTTTGCAGGTCTCAAAGAAAGATACGGATTGGATGGATGGAAATTCTGGAGAATGCTTAGTGGTTTCAAAGGTGGAGGCCAAAGGTATGCCTGGGAAAAGCCTGGCGTGGGTTGTCCATCAGCGATGTGATGAGCTGAATTCATAAGCAAGTGTTCCTGATGTTGTCTTAGTCTCTTAGATATTAAGGGTGTGTATTGTGTTGCTAATCAACAACATCATCATTCCTCCTTCAGAAAACAAAGAGGAAAATACTTGCAAAAGAGGAAAATACCTGTCTTGCTCAGACACCCAGAGGTCACATTTTCTTATTTTTCTTTACCGTTTTAGCTCACTAAAACTAACAGAAAAACTCCTTTGCATGTGGTTGCACCCTGTATTTACATGGCCAATTGATCCACATGTGTAACAAAACATTTCATGGAATCTGTAATGTATTCCCAGAAGTGCAGTTACATTAGAGAATCATGCTTTTAGCAGGGCTGAGTGGGCTTGGTTTGTTGTCAGATGGTTGTGAGGATATAGAAGGAAAAACAACTCATGTTTTTGTTTACTTAGAAGTACCCAATTGCAGAGTTTAAAATGAAAAGTTTTGTTATGTGTACACTGTTTAGCACAGTGCTGTGATTCACTAAAACAAAACTGTAACAAATACTTTGAATTTTTTCTCTTTCTAGATAAGATTTCTGTTATTTTTCAGAAGACAAGTTGTTGTTTTTCCTTCTAAATCAAGTATTTCTCTTTGGAAACAATGGCAGACAGGCCCATAATGTTCAACGGCCAGTTCCAAATCTTTTAGCGCTTTGCATTTGATAAGGAAATGCAAGTATATATGAGTAACTTTGCTGAATAGATGGATAGCTTTGCAGTAATCTGTAAAGCATGCTTAAGTTTGCTGGGAAGCTGTGTATGTTATGGCCTTAAAATGTCCAGAAGAGCTGGGCATCTTCTGCTTCTTAAGTGTGAGTTAGCAAAGTCTTTTCATGTTAAAACTGTAATGTGCTTTTAGTGCTGAAATACGTCTTTCTGCATTGAAAGCTGACAGATTGATATTTCATATTAGTGTTGGTTGTGTAGTCTGTATAAGTTATGAATAGATTGGTGTGCTGTGCTTTATTAATGTTTTTCATCAAATGACTTAATAAAAATGTTGAGATTTCTCAAGGCTTGCTTCTAGAATTTGTGCTTGCTTGATTCAAAAGAAATGTAAAAGCACATTTGACTTTTGGGTCTTGGTATTGTTTCCGAGACAAAAATAATGCTCTAATTTGGAATTTCCCAGAGGGGCTGCTGGTGCAGTATCAATAGATCAGAAGTGCTGGTGGTCTGCACTCTGTGGCTTACTTGTGGGCATCTGTAAAGATGTTGCATATGTGTCTTGCCAAAGTTTCTGGAGTGAGACACAGGTGGAACAAGAAGTCAGAGTTTTGACTTGGTGACTTTGCTACAGAAATATCCCATGATTTGGCAGCAGTTTTTGTTTCTGTATATCAGATAGTTTCATATAATTTCTTCTACAAACCAGATTTGAGCTCCAGATGTCTCTCATGAAGGTAGAGAGAATGCATGGCTCTGTTGGTCTATCACCAACTGGAGTACCAGCAGATCCACCTGTAATGCAGTGAATAGACAGATCTATTGTAGACCACAGAAGTACTCTCTTCCTGTGTGTCTTGTATTTCTCATTTGGGGTGTGGAAGGATAATGTTTCTTTTTTTTGTTTTACTGGTTTAAGGTGTAAGATCTTTAGGCTGTGTTTTATGATGTGTATTGTCTAGCGTCTTGCACATTAGATATCAATGTGCCTGCAGACCTGAAATTTTATTGTAATGTGAATGATGTCTAAATGCAAAATCTGTCCCAAATACTCCATGGTGTAAGAAAGGTGAGGTTTAAACGTGCAGTTTGCCACCTTCTCCTGTCACCTGTATTGGTCCTGTCTCATTGTGCCGTGTTCCTAAATTTGATCACATGCTTTCAGCAGGGTGTAGACCTATTCACTGCACAGGATGCTTGGGGTCTTGTGTCAGTAGCCACAGTTGATGGACAAAAGCCTGTTGAGAGTGGATTGCAAGAGGGGAAGGAACAGTAGGGTGGATAACAGTGGTCACTGTTGCCTTGAGACAGCTGTGTTGAATTTCTGCCTCTACCACTGAGTTTCTTGCGTTGAGACTGAGAGATTCTGTTACATGAAACCTTTGCAGCCACCCACTAATGGTGAGTGCTGCACTTTGCCTGACTTGAGATACCCAGGCACAAGTTCTGAGTTTATGCAACCACAGTTGTTCCACTATGGTGACAGTTCACCAAAGTGCTAGGTATATTAAAAAAAAAATCAAGGTCTGGGTGATGTAAGCTGAAGATCCAAAATTAGCCAACGCTTTTGGCACATTTTTTAATCTCTCTGTCTCTTAATCTCTCTCTGCCTCTGTTTTCTGCTGTAAACTGAAGATACCAGTACCACATCAGCTTTTAATGACTCAGAAGATAAAGTTGTTAGTGTTGTGAAGCAGACACTCAGTGGCTAAATAACGGAAAAGATGATGAAGAAACTGGTAGTAAACAGAGCCAAGCAGTGAGCACAGCTCAGTTTGCGCACTGGCTTCGTTTGTGTAAACACCCTTGCTTTTGGCATCCTCCAACTTCTTGCTGCTTCACCTCACAATCTTAACATTTAAAAGGTATTCTTAAAGCTTACTTCCTAGCTTCTAAAATGCCAAACTAAAAACCCAAGAAATTCCACCGTATCAAACCACAAACTCCTTCTGTGAGTCATCAACGTGTCGGGACCTCAAGCTGCGGCGCGGGTTTCTGTTGTGTGAGCTGGGCAGCGTGTGCTGGTGTGCCCTGCCTGGACCTGGCACAGGGTTCTGGAGAAAGGAATCTCTCCCATCAGTGAGTGTTCATCATCATGTGTCAGAGTTTCACGCTGTTGCTGAGAAAGCCCCTGAAGCCATGAGGGAATACTCACTGGCAGGAAAAGTCTCTAGAGAGGAACATGTTTAATGTCATCATTTCCCAGTTGGTTTTGAGACCGGTTTAAGCCACTGCTGCTGGAAGAGGAGGAGGTGTAGTGGTCCTGCCTCCTGCCCACCTCAGATACTTGTTTCCCACGTGTGTTGCCCTTCTTGGTGTGTTGCTCTTCTCACTTGTCTGTTTGCTGGCCCCACTGTGGAAAAAGTAGTGGCACCCAGAGCGAATTATGCCAGCATCATCTGGCTTAGCTTTTGAGGCTGGGTTGGTTGTTCCATGATGCTGTATGCCCTTGCTGGAGCCGGAGCTGGTGTCGGTGGCAGCCAGGGAGAGAGTGCAGAGGCAGGGGTTGCCTTGAGCCTCTTGCTCCAACTCGTGGTGAAACTATGTTGTAAGCCTCTATTTGCCGTCTGTGAGCAGCAGGCTTTTTTGAGCTTCTTTAATTGCCCAAAAGCAGGTCTAGATTTTCATGAGGATAACAAAAGGTGTGTTCCCTGTTTCTGGTTTCTTTGCTTTGCCTTCCAGAACCCTCCTTCTCCTGACAAATTTCCAATTTTGACGAATGATGCAGGTTCTTAATGGATGGCTTTAGGAATTTTATTGTACTGGTAAGCCAGTGGGAAACGGAACTGGTCTCAGCTGACACCTTAATGAAAAATAAAATAAAACACTCCCTCTAAAATTTGACATAGAATTTTCATTCAGAATGAAAACAAATCGGCTAAGATTTAATAAATTAAAAAGGAGGTCCAGAAAACTAAACTTGATTATAGCTGGCACTGACAGCTTTGAATATGTATTTATAGATTTTTGCATATGCATGCTAAATATTGGGAAAAGAAAACTGGGATAATACAAAGAATCTGCTGGATATAGACCATGGTGAAAATAGGTGCTTTCAGAGGGAGTTAAAATAACATGAAGGAGAAAGATATAAGAATGGTATTCCAGCTAACAGGATTGCAAAGAAATACCTGCAAGAATGTTGATGAAAATAAAAAGGATGGAGGAAGGAGCTTAGTTCTGCTCTTTTGATTTCGGGAAACAACAAATTGTATTTTTATGGAATATAAAACCATTATAATTGCAGTTAGATATCAGGCTTGAGCTGGAAAGGAATGGTGAAAGGTAATGTCAAAAAAATTGAATTTGTATGGAAACAAAAAAAGCAGCAGTGAACTGGGACTTGAAAGCTATGTATAAGCCAGTTTAGATTTCTTTCAGAATACAGTGAAGTGGAAACAGTGCAGGTCTTTAATTCTGCCTCACCTTTACATCTGTATCTTCTTTATTGCTAATTGAGCGTGGAATAAGAAATGCTACAGAATTTAGCATTTGCTGAAGCATGAACTCCAGCGTATTAGGAAGGTCATGAAGAAAATGGTAGTTGTGAAAAGAGAAACAAAAAGTAAGATTTCAGCAGTTGTTCTTTCAAGTATTTCTATTACAGCAGGCAGTTGACTTTGAGGTGAAACTAAGACCACTCTTTTGAGGCCAAGAACAATTATATTATCTAAGAACCGAGCTTTCTTATGAGCATTTAGAAGGATATGGCTTTTTGTTTAGTTTGCTGGGGTTTTTTTAAATCCTTGCACCTCAGAATAGATATTTGGGTTGTTGTGAATGTATGTAAGGTAACTTTAAACGGGGGGAGGGGATGTAAGTGTGTGTGCATATGTTTGTGTGTAAAACACCGAAGCCATGAATAAAAAACCCAGCTGCCACCACTGATATGTAACCATCAGAAATTAACATGTAAATAGCAAAATTCCAGAGAACCTAGGTTAAGGGAGCCTTCTTGCAGATTTATGGTCACCTATATCTTAAATAGCTGCTTTGAAAAAGGCAAAGGCTTGTGGTCTCGTGTTTTCACAATTGACTTTTTAGGGCTTCAGAACTGTGCAAGGTTCTCTATTGACTCTTGTCAGTATTTTCAAACTTTGAAGCTATCAGTCCACCGGGCTTTGCAGTTGTGGTAGCGTTACTGCACAGTTTTATATCCAGCCCAATAAACTGTCCAAGAACATTTAAAAATACATTGTTCCAATTAATTCTCTTTAATAAAAAAGATACCAGAGGAATTTGCAAGCATAGTAACTGTTTCCTTGAAACTTGCATCTGCCTGTGTTACTATGCTTGAAGGTTTGTGTCCCAAGCACTTGCCTGCTACTCCAGGTGAGGGGTTCTTGCCTGTGGAAAGAATTCCCAGTCCTTGGCAGGGCGGACAGGCATGCAGGACCTTGGGCAGGGAGCTCAGTAACAACACAATTGTCTGTATATTAGCTATGCATCTGTTTGACCTTTGCAAAATTGCTGAAAAGATGAGAACTACTTTTTTTCTAACCACAGTCAGTTACTACCTTCAAAACAGTCACTCATAGCACATTTTAATGTATTCAGGAAATTTTGCAAAAGACTCTGTTTTGAGAGTTACGTTGTTCTGTTTTGGTTTTTAATCCAGAAATTGCTCCCTTTCATGGTGTGTGTTCTTAGTTTCTTCTTACAATCGGAAAATTTGATTTCAAATTGCAAGCTGCTGGAAATATTTATGCTGGAAAACATAAAGGAGACTTCCTAGAGTCACACATTTTCAGAGATCTGCTTATACCAGTACGAAGTTCCTAGGCTGGTTCGTTGCTTTGTATGTTGGACTTCTGTGTTAAGCATTTTCGTTCAGTAATGGCTTATAAGATTATGGAGAGAGAAACTGGGGCTCTTAGTTAGAAAAGTAAGATTTTCCTTGCTATGTTAAAACAGATGAATAAACTGGACTTTAAGTTTCCAAATTACATGCACTGGGCAAAGTGCAGTCTTTCCCACCACTTGTTTAAATGTGTCATAACTCAGAATATTTACATTACGAGGAAGGAGGGGGGAAATAAAACACCACAGCAGATTTTTGGAGCCTTCAGTAAAGCATTTATGGGGGAAGTAGGGAAGCTGTAATTCAGTAGGTGAGGCAGTGCTGTTTGTTTCTAAATAAAAGCTTTTTAAATGCCTTTGAAGCTTCTCTCAAAATGAGGCTGCTCAGAGACTGTGCTGACTTAGCAATTCCTGTATGACCTTTGGTGGCAAGCTGAAGAAGAAATGTCTTTGCAAGGATCCACAGGTTGTGAAAAGCAGAAGGAGGATTTTTGCTAAGGCAGAGTTGAAAAAGTCTTTGTACTTGAAAATTTAATCTTTGTCGTATGCATGTGACTAATGCAGTAAACTGGATTTAACATCTTTGATTACGAACAGAAACAGTAAGTAGAGAATGTATGTTCATATGTTAAATACCCCATGAACTTTCTTCCCTCTGAATTCCTGTGTGTTTAAAGGATAAATTCACAGCAAGTCCCCTTTGTAAATCCCAGGGCAGACCTCCTGAGCTGAAATTGGGAAAGGTTTTGAAGGAGCTGCAGGGAGGAAAAGCAGCGGTTCAGCAGGAGCCCGTGGTGTTGTGTCGCTACAAAACAACTGTGTGTGTGTTCCTAGTTACCTATGAAATATGTGGCTTACTCCCTGCCAGCCGTGGTAGTCATGGAATATCCAGAGCACACCGCATGATTTCCTCTGATTTTTGGCCTAATTTGGGGGCTGGGAAGTAGGGTAAGTTAATATTAAATGGCATTGTTTTTAACTTCTGAGCTCTGTTAAGTCAGATGGGAGCTTGCAGGTTTGTTCTTACCCTAAAGGTTGCAATGCAGACGGAATACAGAGCCAGGAAAAAGAAAAAAGAGTGTATGGAAGTGGCACTTAAAATACAATTGCTGTTGTGGTTTTGCTGTTCCATTACCTGTAAGGAATCTCTAGCTGCTGTGCTTTTTGAAGAGAAGTGCATGTCTTGTACTCAGCAGATGTATGGATTTTACCTTTCTCCCTGCTTTAGGATTTCTTACAGAAAGTATTTCTGTCACAGGTCTATGAAGAAAACACAATGGTGTGTGTATTAGTAGTGTTTAAAACACTGTATTCTATAGTTTTTATTAGTAAAGTACCTAATATACCCAAATGTGCCTGTATTTCTCCATTGTCAAGAGGCAGAGCAAAATATGTACATTGCATCGTCTAATGCCTTGAATCGTAAAAGAGAATTGCCTTTTCCAGTGTAAGGGCAGCGATTTTGTGGCCAAGAGGCAGATTAAGAAATGTGAAAATACTAAACTTTATTGCATGAATGATTTAGTAATTTTCAAACGCATCTTTATGTAGTTTACAAAGCGGACTTGCTGCATTTGCCTCAATTGTTGCATGAATTTGTTAGGAAGTGGGATAGTACTCTTTTTTGTGATAACAGTTTATGGAACATTTAGTTTTGTTTTCCCCTGGTGTTTTTTTCTTTACTTTAAACAGCATACATTTCTGTGACAATAAAATACTACATTTATTTTGGAACACTGCCTACGTATGCTATATCCAGACATATGTGTCCTTTAGCTTGTTCAGAACAGTATTTTCTTTACATGCTTCTTTTCCTTATCTTTCTTGAGATTCTTAAATGGTGATGTAACTTTTGGAGATACCAAGAGAATCTGCTGTTCTGGTACAGGATGGTTTTGCTTTTGTCAGACTTATGAAATGCAGTTGGTCTTTAGTGCCCTTTCAGCAAGGTCTGGTACCAGGATTGCTGCAGAACCTGGCTGCCATCCCTGTTCACATACACGAAATCCATTGCTGCAGTGGAAGAAAGCAAGCCAGTTTCTCTTGTTTGGCTGCTAAAATGTGGGTCTGCTTCCTATTGAAAGGGTCAATCTTCTCTCTCTTAGGCTCATTAATTAGGCTAGAATCCTATCCTAGAGTGATAGGGCATCATACACAGATGGAGGCACATCCCAGAGCTCATGGGATGTTTTCATAGGCACCCAGGTGGGATATGGTCTTGGCACAAAACACGTTTTAATTATTAATGTTTTCCTTGTGTCTTATGACTGACTTCTATCATGCCTTTTCAAAAATAAATGAATAGCACATTCTCCTTTAAGGTTGTATTTTTTTAACAACTTTTTTTTCTTCTTCTGTGCTTTTTTCTTTTCTACCATTCTGCCTGCTAATGCAAGTATGACAAGCAGTCTAGTGGGCATCTAGGAAACAGGAAAATTTGTCGTGTCATCTTACTTGTGCCTGATTTTTCCTCCTGTTTTTAAACCTCACAAACCTTTGATATTGCTAACATCTCACACATTTCATTTTGCTCCCTGAACAAAGTTGTAGATATAAAAAAATACAGTTGAAGTGTGTTCTTCAGGAATAACATCTGTATAGTGCTTTGAGAAAGCAGAACAAGAAGTTGGCTGTAGAGGAGCCAGGTTTGAAGGATGGGATACCTGTAAATGCAACATGCTCAGGAAGCAAGGACAAGTAATGGATTTTCAGTATATCTGAAAGCTGACCCCATTATTTTAGGCAGTGTTTCTACAAACAGTGTCTCCAAGATAAAAGAGAAAGTGTGCATATGGCTGCATTTCTCACAGGTCTGTATAAACACATTTAGAACTGCTTGGAAGTGCAAAAAAAAAAGAGTTAATATTGAAATATTTTCCCAACTTTAAAAGTAATTTTAGCACTTTTATTTTGTTCTTTTTTGGGGGAGAGGGAGGAGAGGGGGGGACTGGCAGAGCAGTTATTGGTTTTCCCATTTGTAGATTTACATTCTAGCAGCTTTTCTTTTGAATTTTCAACCTCCATGCTTTAGCAAAACACTGACCAGATTTTCCAGTAGATGTCTTTAGTCAAAGGAAACTTGTGTGTGATAACCAGGCTGATGTGCCCCACGTGCCCCACAGCCTCCTTTCTTGTGTCACTTTGTAGCCTCAAGGGTAAAAGATAGATTGAAGCCATTAGAATATATTTCCCTGTGGACCTTAGTATTGCCTGCAGTCAAGTGGTAAAATCTTACAAATGCTGCTTGTGAATTTCTGATTTTAAATTTGACTGCTAAACCACGATTTGCAGAGCATGGCCAGTGACAGTCCTAGCTCACCAGCATTGGCCTTCTTTATTTGGATGTATTAATTTATAAAAACGGTTTAAAAATACTTGGAAATGGGGGAATCTGAACATTAATTTCCTTCAGGTGGTAAATATTGGCCTGAAAAGGATGTAGTGGTCAGTATTTCCCAGAGCTGAAAGTTTCTGGCTAACCACATAGTTCTGCAAGGGCATTCAGAAATATGAAGTGTTATAAAATCTACTGTTACCAGGAAAAGGGAGAGAGAAGACAAAGCCTGTTGTTAAGATAACAGAAAAGGGTTAACGTAGATGCACATTTATATAGTGGTTACCTGCAAGTAAATTGCAGTCTCACATTTCTAGGAAACACTGTCCTAAAATGTGTCTCTTGAGCCAATGTTGTAAGTAATCAGCTTTTTCTCCAAGAGGCTTTAAAAATACAATTTAGGCAACAGTAACTAAGGCAGTATTTTACGGAAGAGCCCCCAGTAAATGGAAAGCAAGCTGGTAATCAGTTTTGATTAACGGATCTGCATTCTGTTATTTAAATGTTTACATCCTGATTAGCATTTAGGCTGCATTTAAATATGCAATTTTATTTTAGCAAAATATGAGGCATGGGGAATGGAGATAATCTTTCAGACGCTAAATGCTGGGGATGTAAGGTAAAAACTGTGCACCCACCTCCCTCAGCCTTGTAGAGTGATACTGATGTGACTGATATTTTCACTTCAGTTGCAGGATTATGGAGTTTCCTGACCAGATATGCCTAAAGGAAAAAGTGTCTGGGTCACTTAAGTTAAAAAACTAAGTTTTAATTTAAGTATTAATTTTGTTAATGAACTAAGTGTCTCCTGCTCCTCATTTTGTTAAAGACAAAGCAAGCTGAGCAGGTACAAAAGTTTGTGAGATTTTTCTCAATTATTTTAAGAATTGCCAATCTATGATGGCATCTGATCATTTAAATCTGCATTTCCATTGCTTCATGTATGTGTGGAATATAGTCACTATTCCTTACATTGCTCATAATGTGGTTTTTTTCCATGCAAAAGCACTGACTCTGATACCAGTTGGTAGGTACCAGAGATAATGGTTTGCTTTGCCAACTCACTTCGGCTGCAAAGCTGATACTTTCTGCCCGAAGGAGCATGCACATCTTTCTGGGTTGCAGTCCCAACTTTGTGAAAAACTGACTGATTCAACAGAAAGGTTGGCCTGCCACGTAAGCACGCCATAAAAAACGAGCATCTGACAGCTCTGTGGCTTGAAATAGTGGATCTGACACAGGCATATGGAAAATTCATGCAACAGGGATACTGTATCAAAACAAGTTTTGTAGAGAGGCAAAACGGAATCCTTTCCCTCCCTCCCCTCCTTTGCTTTCTCGTGACTCTGTTTTTATGTTGTTTGCTTCTTACCCTTTGCCTGTTAAATGATACCTCTTTAAAAACTGACATCTTACACAAGGATTAAGCTGTTCTCCAAGAATTTTTAGGTAGAGTGATTTAACTTTGAAGGGGAATATTCACACAGGGATAACATCAGGGAGGTGGGACACCTCTGAAAAGCCATGCCTCCTCTTCGCCTTTATGTGACTGCCTGAAAGGAAAGACAGTGTGTACTGTGCTCATGAGTTGGACAGGGAATTCCTGCACAGGATGACTTGACTCTTCTTCTTCCAAAGCAAAATCCTTTCTGTGCCCTCTGATAACACAAACCTTTCCTCCCCTCCACCTGCTATATTTCTGTTGCATTAGGTTTGATATCCTCTGCAAGGTTTCTTATTAGTATTCTACCTGGGCTTGTAGAACAAAGACTTCTGTTTACACAGGACTTCTGTTGTTGTGGAGCTGGCAGAGGTTTTGAGGACTGGGAAGGGATAGAAAGTAAACATATGCAAGCAACAAATGGAACAATCTCCCTCCTCTCATAGCAAGCAAGTCTATAATTGATATTACTGGCTTATTTTTTTCATAATTTTCTTTTTTTTTTCCTCCCCTTCTGCTTTTCACATTTTTCACCAACTGTCATTGGGACTTCCATATTTTTTTTGCTGCACTTCTTTCAACAGACCTTTGAAAATAAGATATTGCTGCTACAAGTACCATGAAGTAAAGAAGTGGAGACACAGGAGGATTAAGAGGCAGCTTAAGGCACCCACTCTCTACTAAAGCCTGAGGAGCTATTGTGCCCAAAGTCCTTGCTGGATCATGCCTTGGAGTGGTCATTTAGGGTCATGCTGGGAAATGAAGCTGGGTCTTTCCTGGTTGGCATGGGTAGCAGTGGTTGCTGCCAACCCAGCGTTTTCCAACAGAACCCTTCCCTACGATGTTTGAGCTCTGTGGTTCTCTTTACAAGACCCACGCACTCATGTACTTGTGCCTAGCACTACAGGATATAGATTAATGAAATATAGATGTGTTTGTCCAGGTGCCATGCCTTACACTGCCAGTGGGACACGACTCCAAACAGCGTCACCAGCTGCCCAGTCTGTGCTTTCCTCTTACAAGTTTTATCTGAGGGAAGCTCTCTGTGGTGAATGAATTACTGAAATGAAGCGCCTGAAGACACAGTTAGACTTTCATTCATCCTGAGAAGTAATTAACATCTGGATATCTTGCCGCTGAGAATTAATTTCCTTCAGTAGTGGCCAAGTCCTTCTCTGTGTCCCTGCAACTGTGTTTGTGTGTCTTCTGTTTGGCTGGGCTGTTGCAGTGAATATGGCAGGTATGTTGCTGAACATGGAGAACTGTGTGTAGAGCGAGCCTGTGCAGTGGATTAGGGCACATACTCTTGATTTTGAATTAGCAGCAGCTTCAGTGGAGCCTGGCCCCAGTTGTGTGCAGGCTGTGGAATTCTCATCTGTATGCAACCTCCATGAAGCAGCTGACTTCATGCCTGTGGAACTGCACTAGCCTAGGAACCATAAAACATGAATCACGGGAATGAGATCCTCATGGGAAGATAGAGGGAATAGACTTTTGGCTGCCTACAGGGAGGAAGACTTATTCTCCACCACTGTTGCCATCTTTGTGCCCAGGAGTGCTAAGGAGCTTGGTGTGATGCTGCATTTGTGAAAATCAACATGGGTTTATCCTTTATGTGTGTCCACGTGAGAAAAATGTGTTTGGTAAACAAATTCTAAAAAGCCTGGTTTGTTCCTTCTGCTTCATATGTAAATCCCCATGTGAGAACTGCAGATCTGCTTACTTAGTGTTTAGAAGTTGTAGAGGGCTAATGATGCTGCAGCATGGGTGCGTGAAGCCACACTGCTGCTTTTTGTGTTGTGTCAATGACCAGATGTGTGCAAACCATCCAGGAGTCTGCCAACATGTGGAGAAAGGGATGTCTCACTCCTGGCACATTGCTTCTTTGCTCCCTTGGTAAAACTTTGCTGGATCCACACATTGCTTGGCTTCTTTTGGTGCTCTTGCTAGCTATTCTAAATATTCATTAAACTAACAATGCAGACTTCTAAGTAAAAAGCTTATTGGAAAAAAAGATGAGCTTTTTCCAGAAACAAATCCAATCGCCCCACCCATTTTCTTTCTTCAGAAACTGGGGCTGAGGAATTGCTACAGGAATGCTCTTCCAAGTCACGGTGGTTGCTTCATCCTCTTCCTAATAACTGCGCTCCTGTGGTGGTGAGGAAGTACAGAAATGCTTCCAGGCTCAGTGTCAAAATCCTCCATACAGTCACCAAAAAAAGCAGTTTGCAGTTAAGTGGCTAAATATATTTTCAAAGAAAAGCTTTGTCCATAACTGTCCTTATCTGACCCTAATGTTGGAGTGTGCAGCTGAGAGAAAGATGGGGGTAAATATTCCAATATTCCAGCTGAGTCATCTTTGCTTCTTCCTGATTATCCCTTTCTATTCATTATTAATGCCCATGGAAATATTTTTTAACCATTACTTTATTTGCTCTTCATTTTTCTTTTTATCAAGAAAAATTGTATGCAGAGTATCTTACCTTAGAAATTAGATTAAAAGAACATATTTGAGCAACTAAGACAAGAACTAGAAATTAGAAAAGTAGATTTGTGGGTTTTCATTCAATATTGATTCATTTTACGTGTACTCTTGTCCTGTATTGAGCTGAGTCTTTTTCTTTGCAGAAAATGAGAAGCATGTACTTATGTCAAGAGCATAATTCTTAGTTATTTTCAGCAGGTGCTTAAAAACATTTGTAAATTCCAGCTTATAACTGAGCAATTCACCCTCCACCCCCTGTATGTAAATTTGTAACAGAGGACTCAGTAAGAGGTTTCAGTGTATAAATGATACCTTTATTTTCAGTGTGGAATTCCCATTGAGAGGCCAGACCTAAAAATACCAAATGTTTCCACAAACAATTCCTGCACACTGCATGTTGAGTAATACAGCTACAACCAAGGGGAGAGCTTCTGCTGACAGTTTCCCAAATGAATGCAGGAGTCCAAACTGAGCTAGTTTATATATAGTTTTTATTACTGGTCATAAGCTCTTACCAGAAATCCAGATGTGCTTGAATCATGCAGGAGATTAATGACACAAAATGACTGTGGGTGCAGGATGAAGGCTCCTTTTGTGTACCAGAGAGGATACGGTAACTTCCAGTTAATGACTTCAAAATATCTTACGGAACGCAAAGGAGCAAGGTAAGGCATGTAAACAAAAGTTGCCAGACTTCTTATCAAGGTAATTACATGGTATTGAAATGTGTGACTTGATTTAAAGAAATAATTTTGTATCAGTGCTTCCCTTTTCCAATGGAGTGTTTCAATAAATAAATATTTTAAAAAGAAAATCCCAAAAACCCCCCACCTCAAAACATTCTCGGTAAGTAAAAGGGAAATTCAAAAGGGAAAAGCCAAAGGGAGCAGAGGAACTTTACAGGGCAGTCAGTGGTTCTTCTAAAATAGTAGAAAATCTTGTGTAAGGGAACCCGAAGTGCTTTGGTTTTGGAATGTTTAAACATAGCATATTTTGGAGTGGTTGCTAATTTGAGTTAAGTTCTGCATGGAAGTTAGTAAGCATACAAGTTTGGGTATTTCTCAGTGCTCATGTCCAGTAGGTAAATAGTCATGCTTATGCAACATCGAACCCCTTGATTTTTCTTTTTCCTGCTCCTACCATACTGTGCTTTCCTTGGGGAAAATCCTGGTTCAATGATTGTGGAGTTTCATGTCAAAGTACATTCTCTCCAGATTAAATCCCTGCAGAAGCAGGTGAGTAGCACAGGGAACCTGTTTGTTGTGGCTCCAGGTACAAGTTTTCTTGTTGCTCAGAGTTTACCCACAGGGACCATTTACTCATTTATTTGGCAAAGAAGTTGATTAGGGTCAGGCTGTCTCTGGATTGGTTTCACCAGTATCTCTGTAAAAATGGTTTAAAGTACAGTATGTAATTGGAAGCAACGTGGGAGAGGTCAGCAGCCCTTGTGGAGTTTTTGTTTTGATTTTTGCTACAGTTCATACAGTTTCACCCCTGAAAGTGACCAAAAGATCCTTGTAGACCTGTCAGCACTGCCCCTTGGCACTCAGGTCAGTCACTGTGTCACAGAATGCACTCAGGACTGTAATTTCCACTCCAACAAATCCAGTTTAAAACTAGCATTAGGCACTGCTTACACCAGCAGCTGTTTTAGCCCAACATGTGCCCATGAGTGGCTGTATTTTTCACTCTGTGTATTTAAAGTCTAAGCTGTTAATAATGGTTGAACTCTTCCTAAGCTTATTTTCAGGGTTTTTTTGGCAGAGTATTTTAATTATTGTCATAGACCGGGATGAGCTGCATGTTTCCTCTGTGCTTTCACATAGTGACTTTTTGCTTGCCTTAACTTCTGTAGAAAGCCACCTCTGAGGAAAGGGTAACATTTGCACCAAATTTTCTGCTTCCTTTGGAAACACAGAAAAAGGAAAACATATTTCCTGTTAGTGACTGTTTTAATTTGTATTTCTGCTTGCATGAGAATATATCCCAAATGTAGAGAGAGGGATTTGTTTCAGGGTCCTGTTAACCTGAGAACTGTCAGGGGTTTTTTTTTGTTTTTTTATTCCTGGCAGTAGAATTACATTCACTGTTTCTCCAATCTTGAATCTAATTTCTAAGTATTATGGGAATTGTAATGTAATAATCTCCATGAAATGTCAGATTATGAACACTTCCAGGTTTTTTGGGGTTGTTTTCTTCAACCAGTGGCTCGTCTAGGCTGGGTATGAGTGGGGTTGTTTAGGCAGAGGCACTGGTGGTAGTGTTGGGCATGGTCAGGTACCCTTTAGTCTTTGATCATTGTAGTTGTTAATAGTGCTGTGTTTAATCCTGATAAAACTTCGTGAAAATAGTCAAACATTTGTGCATGTATTTTTTTTTCTAGAGATAATAAGGATGCTGATTGGCATTTCTTTGTTCCTAAGGCAAGCATAGTATTGATACAGAAGTGTTTTCTCTTGGGACATCTGAATTGAGTCTGGTTTTTCTGTATGCATACTTATCCTTCTAGGCTTATCATATTCTCTGGAATTCCCACAGTTTTCTGCCAACAGCTTTATTATTAGATATGTGCTTTCTGAAGTCTCCATTTAGATTACCTTCAATATCCTGATGGTATTGAGCTCATACCTAGCAGCCAGACAGCCCAGGTCATATATATATGTGAGGCAAAGGAGAAGTGGACAGGGAGCAGAGGTTAGAACAAGGGGTTATGGAGGAATCAGAACTATGTAATTTGCATACCTCTGTGGGAAATGTCTACATCTAGTTATGAAAGAAACTTTATTAGATATTTCCTCAAACTTTATTTTTTCTATTTGTCTGAAGTAAAGATATTAGAGAGAGATATGACATTACAAGAGGGTGTGGTGGAGATTCTCATAGAAGTATAGAGTTTCCTGTTCCGCAGAAGATTGTTTTTTAAATTACTGATATGCTTTGAATATATGTAGAAGAAAAGGTAAGAATGAGGATAGATGGTTGGTGCAAAAAACACCCAACAAAACTAGATCCAGATGGAGGAAGTGGCATGTATGTTCTTCAGCTGTGCAAAGGCTGTCCCACATTTATTCCTCTTTCCCATTATTTTCAGCACAATGTGAGGAACTCTATGCTATATTTATGTATTGGAACTGAGAGTAAGAAGGTAGTAATGAGTCTGTTGTCAGCATGTTGTGCTTTCTTTAATTTACAGCATCATCACTGTGCTGTGCTGCCATAAAGGAGAGAATATAGCCTTTGTCCCCGCTCGGCGTTAGCGGAACCGAGAGTGATGCACGCAGTTGGCAAGGGCTGGAACAACAGAGTCCCCATTCATCGCTGCCATCAGAGCAGTTTGGTTTAGCTGTGTTGCGTAAGCCATTTGTGGTATAACTCAGGACATTGCACAGAATAATATTGGGCATGGATATCCAGCTGCTGTGGAGATACTGAGAAGGGAATGAAGGTACCTTATTGCAGTCGGGGGCTGGGGCATGCCTTCAGAAACTCATTGAATTGAAGTATTGAGACCCATTCCCTCAGCAACCATCACGTGACAAGTGCTAGAAGCAGTACTGAGCTACTGCACTAGATATCCTTCTTGCACAAAAATACTCAGTTTTACCCTTTATGAACCTAATGCCAATCCATGTGGGTTTTGTGACTGGACTGGCAAGGGAAAGCTTTTTCTAAAAATACTGCATGAGTTACCAACCTCATGGTGTAAGGGTGATGTAGGAACTATAAAACACATAATATGTTTGTCACTGAGCTCTGAAAAGTTACTGCCATTAGCTTTGGGTTTCCTGAAGGTAAATCCTCCTGCCTTTTGTAGTTAGTATTCTGCCCAAGAGTATGCAAAATATTAAGTGGAATGTTTTGGCTTATCATGGAAGGAAGGAAAAGAGCTGCTGAAATACATCAGAAGTTGGCGATAGTGGAAATACTGCCTTGCCATCCCGAATATTATCTGATGAAGTAAAATGCTGTATAAAACTCTCTTCAATTAAAGTGATGGGTCTCAGTGTTTTCTTTTGGAGGGCTAAGTAAGTGAAATCAGGCGTTTCCCAGAGTCACGGATTGTCTTTGCCTTTGTTTTGTCTGCCCTGTGCCAGGGAGGCACTGGACATTGCCTGCTTGGCAAAAAGTCTTGCTTTTCCTGGCATTTGATATCACTGCTCCTCAGTGTGACCTTGCAAAGTGACTAGAGATGCTGGAGAATCTTCAAGCAAAAACTAGTTTTGTGTCAGCCAGGTGGTGGTCCTTGATTACTGATTAGCACAAATAAAAAATGTAAAGCATAAAACAAATTACAGACACAAAGACTGTTGCTATATATTCTATTCAACCTATTTCTCTACGATTTTGGCCAAGGTGTTTTATAGCTACAAAAATCTGAGGATCCAGCTCTGCATGGGTGTCTTTTGCCTTTACAATAGTCCCTTTCTAAGGGGAAATCTTCCCTAGAATTAGAAAAAGAAAATTTCAGATCATGTTTCTGTTGATTTTTTTTCTAAGCTCCATTTTTCCTATTTTGTCTTCAGTTATGTGGCAAGCAAGATGCTAATCCTATCATATCCTTAAAGCTTATCTGGGAACAGGTCTTGATGCTGAGGAGCATCCTTAAAATTCCTGTGTTTTACCTCGTAATAATTTTACATCATGCACTAGAAGCACTTTATTGAATCGTGTAGCACTTTGTCTTCTAGAGCAATAACACTTTATTGTGATTATGTATGACATTAACATGCACTGTTACTTTTACTTGGGGGCCAAACCTGATGTATTAAATCAATGACAGACTTGGGCTGGGGGGTTAATACTTCTAAATAGTCTTCAGCTACTAGCCTGTTCTCCAGTTAGTAATTTTAGGGGGTTCTGACCATCACAGTGTTGAATTACTGAAAATAACTGGAGAGTCTATTGTAACTACAAATTTTGGTATTCATAAATATATATGGGTAGGAAGTGCTGATAAAAATTCTAGTTAATTTTTCATGGGTCTGGGGCCTTCTTTCACTTGACTGTAAAATTGAGAATACCCAGCTGAATCATTTTATTAGAAGGCAGCATCCATTTCTTACATGTATAACCATGTTTTCTGTAATTAGGCTGTGCAAAAAAAAGAAAATGTTTTTTCTTTTTTTTTCTTTTTTTTTTTTTTTTTTTTTTAAATTAAATTGAATTTAAAGGATGTATAAATGTAAAGCTAGGGAATGTTCCAGTTCTGGAACAAAACCAAGTGCTCTCCGTCTGTTCAAATTTACCCATTTTTTAAATAGAATATTTAATCGAGAATAGCTCCTAGCTGTGCTTAGCTCGGCTTTGAGTGTACAAATGCTCTCTGTGTCCTATTTGGGTTCCTAAGGAGGCAATGTCCAAGTATTATTTAAGTATTGGGTTTCAGGCTGAATGTTTTCTGGCTGCTTGTTTTGCAAGCACCTAAAATTACTGTAACTGAGAGAAGGGGAAAAAGTGTAGTTTGTGCTTTTGATAACAATATGTATGTAATCAGCACCTCCTGGTTAATGAATTAGTTGGCTATTTCTTTCATACAACACTAGCAGGGAAAACTGCTGGGATAATCAGCAAGTATTGGCAGAGGGATTCAGCAATGTATATATCAGCTAATATTTCCTTTAAATAGTTTTCAAGTAAACTAGATCAAAATTTTGAATGGGCCCCCTATGTGTCTAATTATGTTTCAGGAGCTAAGGCAAATAAAATATTATAAATGTGCAGTATCTAATTGCTTTCTTAAACTGCAAAGAAGCACACAGAATGGTTTTATTCCCCTTTCACAGTGCAATCACCGTTTGCAGAATACACTCCTAATTTTGAATTTGAAAAATTGAACATAATTGAAGGGGTTTTTTGGGGTTGTTTTTAACCCAAAAAGGCTTCTTCTTAATGTCAATGTAAATAGTTTTTTCTTCTTAAATTGTGATAAAAATATGTTCTTTCTACAGATATCTTTTGCAATTGCAATGTATTAAACACCTTAGGCTCAATCATGCATGCAGAAGCCCAGTTGAAATTTAGAGTTCACTGCTTAAAGCCATCCCAGAACTCGGGTGTTAAGAAGTAGATGCATCAGCAGAGAATAAATTTACCTTTGGTGATGGCTTCTAAACGAATGCCCTCAACAGTGTTGTGTTCCAGCACCCAGACTTGTCTTTAAACATCGTCTCTTACCAACTGGACTGACAGACAAGCCAAAGTGGGCACAGGGCCATTCCCTGAGAAACAAAGAGAGGGCGGTGCATGGATGACCACCAAGTGATGGCCATCCCCTCCTCACAGTGAGAGGAACAGCAGCACAGAACAGTGTTGATTGAGGGGAGGTTCTGCCTTCGGCCTCGCTCCAGTGTCTGTCTCCCCAGCCCCGTGATGTTCTTCAACACAGATCTGCTTGTAACTAACTCTACGCTTTGGGAGTGAAGCGCTGGTGAGGAAGGGAGCCAGACAGCTCCTAGGACAGGCTGGAATGGAGGACTGCAGGGGGAACAGCCCTCTGGAGGGAGTGTTTGCAGGGGATGTTTGACTTGAGCTTCCTCTTGTTATCTACATTTAGATAGATACTTCTGCTGATGGTGGGGATTTGGGGGTTTTTTTGAGGGTGTTCTTTGGTTGTTATTTTGTTTGTTTGTTTGGTTTTGTTTTGTTTCTTTTGTTTGTTTTTTTTTAACAAAACCAACCTTTTTGTTTAAAAGAAAAATGCTGTAAGCTTAAGATAAGATTCTTTCATCTTGACTGTAACAAAACAGTAAGCCAAACAGACGGCTTGGAATGGGTGTGTTTTTCCCAATTAGCAAGCCTCACTGCTAGCACAGTAGTTTTGTAGCACTTATTATTTGCTGTTCATGAATGTGAGGTACAGATTCCTCACCCAGTGGTGGCAGCTGCCACCCAAGGACACCAGTGCTGGGGAGCAGGGACCATTTCTGGGCTTGCACCCAAGCCACGTGCCATGTTGGGAGGCTGATCCCTGTCCAAGCAGGGAGCCAGGCTTCATGGAGCGCAGAAGGCTTTGCTGACTGTGGCTCTTGGGAGGATCCAAGACTTCTGTTGCTCTGATGTGTGAAGGTAATTTAAATAATTTCAGCCTGACCTTGGGGATCACTGTGCCACTTTCTGCTGGGTGGTAGTAACCAGGTCTCAGTGTGTTCTGGTGATTTGGTGTGACCATTTTCCTTCTCTACTTTATTGGTGAGCCAGTGAAAACTCATTATTTTCTGTTTAACAACCCTACTGTCCTTCTGTAAAGGTTTGGTAGCAACATAGTGAATTACAACAGTATTTTCGTTAAATGTCCAGCAAAAGTAAGTTTCTGGAAGGACTCAGAATTGTGGGAAGATGTTTTGCAAACGTCATTTTCTAGTACAATACAACAGGAGGAAACCGTGGTATGTATTTTGCATTAAAAAATAAGACAAATTTCAGCTACAAATAATTGTAGAAGTTGGGATCACCGAGATAAAAAAAATGGCTCACACAAATGACTTAAAATTTTGAGTCTGACTGTGTTTGTACTTTTCTCATGTCTCAAGGCTGCCAAATTCTAGATGCTGTCTTTCCTGGGAACTAACCAATGCTCTCTGGCATGATTTTCATTTCCCCTTATGTCTATATTTGAAAAAGCATATGTGTAGTCCCTAAATGAATATAGTGGTTAACAAGCTATGGATGACAACCCACAAAACATATTTGCTAAAGCAAGTTTCATACTGCTTAATGGAAAACAAATACCAGAACGACTAAACCAGGGATATTGCTATACATGCATATATTTCATGTATGAGAAAAGTTGAAGGAAAAAGTCTTCTGAGATTTTCTTGGGCACACTTCTTCCTGCTGGAGTTCAGTTACTGTAACTCTGGGGGCAGAACTTGGTTATTTGGTACATATTTATGTTTTCCCTGGTAGGGCAGGACATGCTATATGGCAGAAACAACTAGGTACTGTCATTGCGTGAGTAATAGCTTCATCCTTCTTAGTTCCTGAGGAAGGAATCATACTTTACATCCTAAGGAAGTAAAGCCAGCACTGTCCCCCTAAAGCAGCACTGTTAAGTTGTTCTGTAGTAAACAGTGTCTCTGTTGTTCCTAAAAGAGAAGAGGCCATGCAGAATTTTCAAGCCTTCTATGACGTGTGTTGTGTGCAAGCGACGGGACGTACGTGATGCTGGAGAAGCTTGGTGAAGGGCTGCAGTGCGTGGGGAAAACCCCTCCTTGCAGGCAGTGCATCACCCCCGGCTGAGGGATGAACATGGGGGCAGGTGAGGAACGGACCGTGGCTGGGATAGAGCAGATTTTTCCATATTTTTCATCAGCAGATTGCAACAGGTGCATGGAACCTTTGCTGCCCAACCCAGGTAGCACTGAATTTGGAAGCTCCTTCAGGTAGTAACTGCTGGCTTGAACACAGCATGAAATTAGAGGTTTTTTTACAAAACACTAAAGCTTAGTAGTGTTCTTAACCTTGGGTGCTCAGTCTTTAGCCAGAGCTTCCTGAAGCTTGCTTATACTATTAGATTTTTTTTTTTTTTTTTAAATTTAAAAGGAACTTAAAATGTATTTACTTGCCTTCTTTCATCTGGTGACTCACATTAGCTTCTTCCAGATGACTGCTCTGCTGAGAAGGTTAAGAACCTAAGAAGTAAAACTGAGATTTCTGTAACTTTCTGCTTCGTCTATCAAATCCCTTAAGAAATTATCAAACACTGGCAAGGTTTATGATGTCATTAGAGCCTTTTATAACTGCCTAATGCTCCAAGTAGAAGAAGAAACTTGGTTATAACATGTCGTATAACCAAGCACACTGGTCTTCAAAAACAAAATTTAAAGCCCATTTTTTCAAATTACCTTTCAGATGCCTATATAAACACAGTTAGTTCTGATGGAATCAGTGAAAGTTGTTAAATGGGCAGCACCTTCTCTGATATGAACCGCAGCTTTGTTTTGTTTTTCTTTTTCTTAACTTTGGTCTTTAGTTTCTAAATAGTTTGTTGATACTAGTGCACTTGGTATTTAGGAAAAAGGAGGTAACTTCCATACTAGTTACCCGGTTTTGGTAAAGTAGCTGTTGCAGAATGTCCACCCTTCAGCTAAGATTTAGTCCATGAAGTTTTTTATTTTGTGTTTAAGAAAACAGCCTTGCACATGCATGCCTATCTAAGTTTTTTTGTAGTTTACTGCTGTGGGAAACAGTGGTTTCTGACGAACTTCATACAAACCAGGAAGAAGTGACCTTTCTCACTTGCTGTAGGTGAACCTGCTATAGCAGGGGGGTTGAACTAGTTCCTTCCAACCCCAACCATCCTGTGATTTCAGAATGAGTTCGGGAGTGGCTGCTGGGTACTTTCCAAATGAGTGTAGCATGACATCCATGGCCCACACAAACCTCACTCAGGCCAGTTGTTGGTACCCTTTCAGTGAAGCCAGATCTGCCATGCCCTTACATGAGGCTTTGGCTTCTTTAGAAAAAAAGGAGGATGAATAGAAGTATAAAATAAACTTTTTTAAAATTTTCCTCAAAGTTCAGAGAACATGTGTGTTTGATACATATATATACACAGAGAAACAAAGCCCAGTATTCCAACAATCCTAATGCATCTGCATGGAACAAAAATACACTTTTCAGATAAGCACCCTTGGTCCTGGCTATACCACATAATGGTTCTGATGAATTGTTTGTTAAAAGCTGCTGTAGTTAAACACAACAGTTGATTTGCATGAGATGTGACTCCAGAACAAGTTGCTGAAACTTAGTTATGCATGTGCTGTGGACAAGGCTGTGCTAAGGCAAGCGTGTGTTAGTAATGTTAGTAATGTTGTTACCGAGGTGTTCTGCTCTGCCTGGATTGTTTTCTCTCAGAGCTTCAGTTCTTTACACTGCCAATTTCCATATTGTGGTAAAAGGAAAAGCCAAAGGAACATGTATGTGTGGTGGCTGAGATCTTCACCCAGATTGCAGTCCAGTCAATTTTCACCAAAAAGCTCCAATCTCGCATGTTTTTAATGGGATCTTTGACCAAGGGTAATGGCTTTAAACTGACAGAGGGTGGGTTTAGATTACATATTAGCAGGGCAAAAGAACTTTGACGAAACCCAAACTTGTAGCTGTAGCTAAATTACAGTGAGGTGGGAGATGGAACTTGTTTGGACAGCTAATGGCTGGTCAGTGCTTATAATCAAATGAGGGAGATCCCTGGTTGTTTGAGGGATGGTATAAATAAGTAGAATAGTTTTTACCCCAAACTACTAGTAATCTGTGCAGAAAAAATACACATAAGAGACGGAAAAGCTAAGTACTTTATATAGAGGCAGGGTGCAGGAAAGGCTGATGTCCTCAAATAGTATGCATCATGTGCTGGTAAAGTATAAAGTGAAAGGTAGTGTTGCAGTAGACTTTTCCCCTTTCTTATTTCTAGACCTCTTAGCAGCTAACTGCAAACCTCTGATTCTGTTTTCTCTGTAGCTGATTGTAAGGACTCTGTTTGTGTAGTTCAGGTGACTTGCAGTACTCCACCATGGCTTCATCATCATTCTACCTTAGACTTGCTGTTGATGGGCAGGCTGTACTTGATCTTCACCCAGGACTCCCAGGGACAGCAAGACTGAATCTCTCTTGTTTCTGTGTTTTAAAATAAAGGGACTGCTCCTCTCATAGGCCTCAGTGGGCACTTGGTGCTGGGAAAAGGGCAAGGTGGTTTGCCTGCATGCAGAACCACAGGACTGAACTGTGTCCCCAAGGAATGATCTAACCTGCTTACCCTAAGACAGGGTTGGCAAAGTCATTTCTGACAGCAACTAGCATCTCTTTAAAGAACATATAGATATATGTTCTCACCCTAATAAAAAGATACTACATATCATATATGATGTATATGTGTTTATATATATATACACACATATACATATATATATATATAATCTATTTATGTGCTTTTCTTTCTGTCAGAAAGCTTTTCTTACTGTCTTGGTAAAGTCTTTCCTCTTTAAATTTGAAAACTCATTCATTCTGTCTTTGCATCCGCCTTCTGAACAATTGAAGACTGTTACCTTCTCTGCGTTCAGTTTCCTTTTGTTTAGATTAGATACTTAATTTATCCTCTTTCTACTCTTCTCTGAATATCTTCCGACATATCTCATGGAGACCAGCAGTGAAACTTGACCAAAATGTTCCTGTTGGCATCCAGTAATGGTGAGTACAGCAGAAGGCTTTCCTCACAGACCTCTCTTGCTGTCTGTCTGTTCCAGCACAACATTTGCTTTTTTGCAAGAGTGTGATATTGTTGATGCTTATCTAGCTTATTGTGTGCTGTAACCTCTAGCTCTCTTCCACAGAACTCCTGCCTGACTGGGAAAGTGCAAGCTGGGCAGTCGATGAAAGATAGAAACCTGGTTGTGTGGCTGGCCTGGGATAGTGAAATAGAAAAAGGGGTAACAGTGGCTTAGAGGAAAACTACCTGATTAAATACTTGAGTAAATATTTCACTGAAAAAAAAGGACAAAACATTGAATATTTTTTCAACAGTTACTGAAGCAGATGCCAAAGGGATTTTGGCATAAAATGTGCTGAAGTTCAGTTTGGGTATCAAGGTTACAAAGTGTTTGAGGCTAGGAGATTGCCAAAGAAATGTTTTGCTTGTATATGCAAGACAGTGTTCTTAATAGTATTAACACTAACATTTGCCTGCTTGCTCTGGTGCCTGCTGAAGTCTGTCACTTTGCAGCCCAAGCTGCTTTTCTGTGTTACCTTTTCATCTTTCTTGTGGAAAAAATTTCAGTTCAAGTGATACTTGTATAAAGCATTAGATAAATTCAGTTGGGTTTGTGTGCATGCATTTTCTTTTAACAATAGTAATTTTGTATGTTTCAGGAAGTGGTACTTTAGATTTCTGTGTGGTCTTTTTATCCCACATATGTTGCCTTGCATTGTCCAGAGTGGGGACCTATGCAGAGCAAGTCCCATGATGCTTTTGGTTATTTAGAATGTTTTACACATGCACAGTGAGTTTTTTCTTCCTGAAAAGAGGGGAAATCCTCACTCATTGAAACAATTTGTCTTCCAGATTGGACAAAAAAAAACATGGGTTTTTGTAGTAGGCTAAAATCCTGCAAAATTTCAGCACTGTATTTTTTCCAGTAATCCCAAGATTGTTTGTTCAGCTGCTTTCATTCAGTGTAGCACTTAATGAGAGTATTTATAAAAAAGAGAGGTGGAACTCTCCACCTCTTAACAAAAAAAAAGTTCAGGCATGGAACTTTTTTTGTTAAGTTCTTTGACATATACTTGTTCTTTCATACTCCTTTCCACATTCAGATTGTGTGTGTGTGTAAAGGAGTGTGTGCGAGGCACTCCCGGGAAGAATGTCAGCAGTTTGTGCTCCTGAGTCAGCAGAAGTTGCTGGAAAAAGGACAGAGGTGTAGTAACTGCTGCGGGGAATGCCACGCTTCGTGTTGTGTTGTCTGATCCTGATTATGGGTCTTAAGCCCCTACTGACAGCCGCAATCCCCTTGTTTATGAATCTGTTTCTAAATGCTTTCTTTCGGAGAGTCACGCAGCTGTGACTGCACCCTGGTTCGTTTCGACATTTCCTCGTTAGCCTGAAGGGAACTCTCTAAAACCTGCTACCCCACGCTGCTTCCGTCCTCAGCGTGAAAGGGGATGGTTTCACAGTTCTGTGCAAGGACCAGAGGCTGGGGTGGATTTGGGAGCCAGGAGGGAAGGGCGCTCCATGGTGCCTGCAAAACCACGTCATCAAATATCAGCTATATTCCTTAGTAATTTCTGATCCAACGATTACTGACTTGGCAAAAGACTGGGTTGAAATAATACGGGACTCTGGGAACTTTATATCCCATTAGGTCTTTCACTTGGGGCTACTTTGAACCAGAATGGCAAAAAAATGAATGGAAATATATTGTTCAATTTAGTGTATCTTTTCCACCCATGATGTGGTCTGGGTTAGGGGGTTGGGGTTGCTTTTTTGTTTTGTTTTGTGTTTTTAAGTAGCTAACCATGTGAATCCGCAAAGTAATGCACTTCATAATCCTACTTTGCTTCTGTCCTTTAGCATGTGCATTGCTACAAAGGGACAATCACCTGTAGAATTGACCTGTGCTTCATTTTTTTTGGACCGCACATTGGTGACTACATCATTTGTTGTTTAGCACGTTCTGTGATCAGTGCTAAAATTTGAGTTGCACAGTTTGCAGAAATGCTGAGTAACTACTGTTTCCATGTTATTTTGTTCTAAATAATTCAAAAAGATCCTTATACAAAGCCATGGGTGCTCTCCTGCATAATTAATACTACAACAAAACCATGGCAGCATTAAAATGAATAGTCAAAAAGGAGCCCTGCCTGTCTGCTACCTACAGGGAAAATACTGTCCTACCTTTTTATTGCTCTGGAAAGGTCTCTACACCACCAGTTTAAAATAGCTAGCTTTTGCTAAAGTCCCTCAATTGGAATTTAAGGAAGGGTAAAAAGAGCAGGAGCAAAGAGCTGACATGCCCCTGGAGAGCTCATCGGAAGGAGCAGTGGCTGCAAAGTGAAATCAGATCTCTGCTCTCAGGAAGGTGGGATCTGTGTCCATTGGTTTTCATAAAGGTACAGTAGGGTTTGAGCCATGGGTGGAGCTGGGTGCAATAAGGCAAGTCTTGGGGTCACCCTGGCGACTTAGCCATCAGCTCTTTTCCTGATTTTTTTTTGTCAAAGAACCCGACATAGGCTCACAATTATGGCTGAATTGTGATTTTTTTTTTTTTTTTTGGACTGGTACACAAAATACTTTTGATGCTGGAAGTTACGTTGAAAATTAACGATTCCTTCGTAGCAGTCCCTTTTGAAGTAGATGGTCCTGTATCTACAAGAAAACACTACGCAGAAGGATAAATTCTGCTTTCAAGTCTATATTTTATATATAAATGTCTTATGAATCTTTTTTAAACAATACATGTTAACAGGAATATTTACATAAGAAAAGGAACTAGGATTTTAAACTGTTCCATAGAATATGTAAGTATCCCTGTCCTTGCTTGATTTTTTTTCTTCAAATAACCAGTAGCCTTTGGCATTTGATACCCTTTTTGCAGTAATTTTCAGTAATTTCTTTTTGAGTGCTGATACTTGGTTCTGTCTTAGTTATTTGCTACTAAAGTTTCTCAGAAAGCTTTTACATCCATATTCACTGGTCAGAAACTGCTTGGCTGTGTTTTTGAAGTCAAGTCCCCATCTTAATTCCTATCACAACACTTCCTCAACTATGTCACCTTTTTTTTTTTTTTTTNGGTGTTCTCAGCTGTGGCTGTGCTGCCATATCCAGTAGCCTCGTGGCAGGGCTGTGACCTGATGAGAAGCACTTTCCCAGGCTGGCCTGAGAACACCAGTAATGGCTTTGATTGCCTCTCCTGAACCAAGTTTAGCACCAAGCACAAGGGAAACACCCAGGCCGTGCGAACGCAGCCGCCTCAGGCCCATCACGGGCTGCGTTGCCTCATGTCATGCAGTGCTGTTGTTGGTTATTAAAGGCTTCCATGTTCTCATGTTGGCAGCCTACCAGACCTATCTTCTTCCAGCTGAGCCTCAAGGCTTATTGTATCAGAGCTCAAGAGAGACATGCCTGCCTTAGCTGTGTGCTGGTGGTGTCAGTCAGACGGGTGATGTGGGGTAACTAGCCACTCTTGATCACATATTTTGTGCCTGATTTAAGGACCCCAGTAGATCGTAGCTCAGGGGAGTGATGCGTGTGGCTGCCACTGGGCAATGGGGTTGAAACCTCAGCCTGATGACAGTGAGAAGAGGTTCTGTCTGCTGGGTCCCCACAGTTGGACCCATGACAGTGATACACCAAGAACTTGTAATGAATCCTCTGAGTCATTCCATTACTGCTTGATATCTCCATTTCCTATGCCTTAGTGCTCAGAGAGAGCCCAATCACTACCCGCAGCGACTCCTTCCTTCTTCACCTTCATTCTCCACCTCTGTGTAGTCTGGGCAGGCAAGACACTTTTTGTAGGAAAGAACCTTGATTTGTACCAACATGTAGAAATCCACCCTGGTGAAACAGCGTTAGCATCAAGTGAGAGTCATTCTGTCGTCATTTTCCATGAAGTAACTGCAAAGTTGTGTCATAAATACGTGCAGTTCTGATCATCACTGCAGAACATGCTGTGTGACAGACAGCCTTGCTTAGAGGTCTGTATCTTAGGGATTGTGTTGAGTCATACAGTTGATAATCTAAATGTAAATAATAGTTGATGCATGTTAAAATTTGAATTTCATTAGGTGGAGGTTTTCAGACTTGAACAAATGAATTATTTTTTTCATGTAATGCTGTATATGCTTTGACAAAGAGTTTTTCCCCTGATACAGAGATAGCAGATGCTAATAAGCAAGCAGACAAGGTTATGCAGCAAGGAGGTATTTTAATCATCTTTGTTTCAGAGAAGACAGGCCAGAGTGAGGTACCTCTTAGAAACAATCTACTTCACTGATACTTTGCTTCAACAGATTGACATCATCTCAGGAAAGAAAATAACTGTTTGCTATTCCTGTCATAGACTTCTTTCAATCACTGCGACAGATGTTCCAAGCATGTTGTTCCTCTGTTAGGTTTCTTTAGTAGTAAAAATACTGTGGTCTAAATATAGTTTAAATTGGTTGAGGTACCTTGTTTGAATATGATTCAAAATTGCATTATACCTGGTTTAAATCAGAGTATAACAGGACAAAACCATTGGAAAGCCTAGTTAAGATAATTTCAAACCCAGGTAGGAATTTTTATTCAATCATATTTAAAGTGCTACCTTTTTGTAATATATCTTGCAATCCGATTTAGGATGAACCTGGATAACAGTGAACTTCCTTCTCCCTGCTCATTATTTGGAATTACCTTGGATAAAAAATGGGAAAAATAGTTAAATAGTTCTCTTTTCCTGTATCTGCAATGTTGTCTTTTGTGGCAGCTGAATGTTCCACATCACGAATACACAGATTTTGTTATCCTTTTTTTTCAGTGAAACAGAGTTTTGCATTCAGGAACAGTTGAGGTGGCTGGAATTAGAGAGAGAACCAGTACACATGCACAAGGTACCCATTATTCCTTTGGGGACTTTGGAAGCTGAGAAGGCTGCAGCCCCTATGACCCCCCTTTCCTCTACTAGTGAGTTCCAGTTCAAAGCTCTCCTCTGTCATCTTTCCTGGTCACTCGCTTCTGGAGGTCACTGGGAGAGCTAACAGGCTGGTGCAGACTGAGTTCTGCTGAACCTGTTGGTGGTAAATAGCTCCTGCTTTTTATTCTCCCACTCATTTTGTACCTAGATGATTGGTTGCTGCTCATGTGGCCCACTTTTGAGACCACTGGGTTGGGAGGACAGCTTCCTGCCTGGAACTGGGTCATGGTGGTGTGACAGTAACTGCACTGGTGTGTGTCCCTTCCAAGTGCGATTCCAGTCAGTGACGTTGATTGGGGGAATGCTCTTGTTTGGATACTGGCTGGCTGAAGCTTTCTGCTCCCTCTTTCTGACACGTATACAGATGAAATTGCTAAATTGCAATGTCTGGGACAAGGTGCTCTTTTGTTTCCAAAAATGATGAGTAAAGAAACAAAGTTCAAGGTTTATTTCGTCACTTGGACTTTTACTCCAGTGATAGAGACTGGGAGTTCAGCTTTAGAAAACGGAGATCCTCAGTTTGTAATCTATTCTTGTTTCATTGCTAGTTAACTTTATTTAATAGACTGTTAAAATAATCCTCCAAGAAGGAAGTAAATGTAGGGAGATATAGGTGCAATGACCTCCAGTGCCTAATGACACTGGAAACAGTTAGCATCCTTCTTTTTGTGCCTGTTTTGGGGAGAGGAGAGAGAAGCTTATGTGGTAATCACAAGCTGCCAGGTCATTGCAAGTAATCTGGTGCCAGCAGTAACACTCTCTTCAAGGTCCTGCTTCTGTGGGAAAACTCACTGGTGGTTAACTTGAGCATCCAGTTTTGAGCCTTCACAGAGGAGAGTGGTTCACGTATGCTTTGTCTTGAAGCCATTTGGGCCCTGCTATGATCTCACGTAAGGAGACATTTTCTTCTAGGTTTGGTTTACAAATTGGGAGTTGGGATCATTCATATTGATCTTTCTTTTTCTTTGGTTTCAAGCTTCTTTGTGCAGCAGTGAAGGTTGTAGTTGCTTACTTACTAATTTCTTCATCGTATTTGTATTGATTTAGTGCCCATAGGTATTTAAGCTGGGAGAACAGTGAGAAAGACTTTGAACATCCAATTTTTCCCCTTTTTTGTTCTTGTAATTAAACAGAAATTCTATAGCATGCACCCGAGGAGTCACTTTGTAAAGTGGCTAATTTCACTATCCGTGGACAGCTGAATGCACTTTTTGGGCTTTTTTGCAGCATGATCATGGCCTTCTCTTAATTGTTTCTATGACGATTTTTTGTTTAGTTTGGTTTATAATGAAAGAATGAAAGGGTTCTTCAGCATTCAGAGAGGCTGCCTAGGGAAGTGGTTGAGTCACAATCCCTGGAGGTATTTAAAAGATGCACATACATGGCACTTAGGGACATAGTTCAGTGGTGGACTTGTCAGCACTGTGTTAGCGGCTGGACTCAATGATCTTAGAGGTATTTCTAACCTAAATGATCAAATGGTTCTAAGATGCAACCTAGTACTTCTTGAGTGTGCTTTCCTGTTTGAAGGGCTGAGTGAGGCACGTCAGGACAGTTGCGGTATCCAAGTTTCAAACGTCATCTCTTTTGTCCAGCTTCCATGCCAAGTATAGAAGCGTGGTGAGACCTTTAGTTCTGGAAAGGTAGATTGGTTATTTAGGGACAGACATTTGAGATTATTCTTTATTTCTTTGTCTTTATTTATTTATAATAACAAGGTTTCTAGGAAGAAGATGCTGCCTTTAGCTCAGGATTTAGTACAGCAAATGACTGCAAGTGAGAAGTTGTTAAGTTTCTTGGAGGTGAATGTAGCAGAAGTGTTCGTGCCTGCCTGTAGCATTTGGATATACCTAGTAAGAACGGGAAACACCTTGACCTTAAAGTAACCTTCTGCCCTTGTACTTTGCCATCTGTCTCAAGAGCTGCAGTAAAAGATTTGACTGCTTCTCACAAGCTCTTCTACCAAGGTTGTCTCCCAGAAAGAATTATATAACAGTGTTTTCCTCCAAAACTGTGTGGTATAGAATTCAACCAAGACCCTGATTTTAGCTCCAGTAGAAGTCTAAAACTGGCACAAACTGTTTTTCCAAGGTTCCTTTTTATGTGTGTATAAAGAAAGTAAATGAACCAATAGTTTAGTATGTGGGGTAGAATATTCCTAAATGGCAGCAAGGAGAATGGTTCTTGGGAAGAGCCACAACCACCAATTCACTACTTAGTGAGCTTTCCTCCTCCATCAAGGGATACAATTTCTTTGTCACCAGTGGAGAGCTTGGAGGAGAGGAGAGGAGAGGAAATGCGCTGTGATACAGAAACAGAATCCGTTTCAGATATGATACCTTCCTGTTGAACATTAATGAACTGCAGCGGTTGTATGTAAGGTTTGTGGCTTGTTACATATGCTTAGCTTGCCAAAAGTTTCTCAGGGCATTAAGGGCAGGCAGTGTCATTTGTGCAACAGGCAGAGCTCTCTGCCTGTGGATGTAACACTGACCTTACTTGAACTGATAAATAGCTGTCTTATCCATGACCTTTAATAGTTGAAATGTTTACACCATCTACAGCCTTTTTCAGGTTTCCTTCAAAAGAGATCAGTGGATAAAGCATATGTATGTATGTATGCAGTGCTCTGTGTGATCCTTTCTGGCTTTTAACAGCACATCAAGGGAATTCCAGAGTTTAGGAGTAGCAGAGCAATCACTTTTCCATGTGCTCTTTCTTCCTTATGAAAGGTGTTCATTTATAGGGATGCACGGTGTTGTGCAGCCAGTTGATCTTAAAGAAAAAAAAACCAAAAAAACACTACCGAATGTAATGTTGGACTTTATCCTCTTAATGTAAAATAAGACTTACCTTCTGTTTGCATTCTCTGGTTTAATTTGAAAGAAGACAAAGACAATATTAAAATATAATGAGGGCAATTCATTTTGTGCTTCACAGTGGCTCAGATTTAGAAGAAAAACCCCCACGTTAATCAGCACAGTACTTAAGGGCTCCCTGTAAGAAGGTTGTGCTTAACCTTCAGCAAACGCTTATGGGCTGCCCTGAATAGTAATGGGTTTAAGCACATGCTTAAATGTTTTCCTGAAGGAAGACCTAAGCATCTTCTCAAGTGTTAGGTTACGGCTTCATTTGCCTTATTCATAAATCCCAGCATCAGAGGCAAACTTTTCTTTCATCTCTTGGCAGATATCTGGGTGTATAGATTTTTCCACCTCCGTTTGCCCTGCTTTCTGTGGCTCTCTTGCTGCAATCTGATCAGCCCAGGCTGACCTTCAGGGGTGCTCCACATGGTTCGGGACCCTGCCCGCATGGCTCCGATTGCACGATCAAAGTCCATACCTTGCCTTTCATCTGCCGGCTCCCTGCCCTTCCCAGGGTTATTAATTTGAAGAACTCAAAGGCGCAACCCCTTTCTGCTGCGCCTGTTCCCGGGGAAGTAGGAATGGGAATTGGCGGGTTGTCCAACGGCTTGGCTGTGGTCAGTTTTCCACGGTGGGAGATGGGATTGGAGCGGGTTAAATCTGCACCAGCTGGTTCTTGGTTGGCTGTCGGAAATGCGAGGGAAAAAAAAAAAACAGGAGAGGAAAAAAACCCCACCAAATCAACCCTACAAAAAATATAGGGGGGAGGGGA
>VWZT01015289.1:39459-70923 GCA_013397055.1 Pachycephala philippinensis
GGGGTTGGCTCTCGGGGTAAGAGGATTAGATGCGTTCGCATGGGGGCCAGGATGAGAAAAATACCGCAAGGCTTGAGGGAGGTGGGACTGAGGAATTGGCCTCAATGGAAACGGGAGGCATCCTTCTTTATGAACATTCCTAGTGCCTGCTGTTAGATGCGTTCGCATGGGGGCCAGGATGAGAAAAATACCGCAAGGCTTGAGGGAGGTGGGACTGAGGAATTGGCCTCAATGGAAACGGGAGGCATCCTTCTTTATGAACATTCCTAGTGCCTGCTGAGAACTGCCTGGCAGGTGCTGGAAGGGGATTCTTTTAATCTTCATCTGCATATTTTATTATCACATTTAGTTGTCAGCGTTTTAATCGTAAGATGTGCACATAAACACACCCTGAGAATTTCTAAGCAGCGAGTCCAAGTACCAGCCCTATGCTGATACCGAGCCTAGATCAAATCATTGACAGATGTCTTTTACATGAATGGAAGGAATGACGGGAGAAGGCATCAGTGTCTGCTTGGGTAAGTTTCCTTTCTGTTGTCTTTAATCATTATTAGTGTTTTACACCGTCTCTTCCTCAGTGTCAGAATGGGAGCAGTCAACTCTGGTGGGGTCTTCTTGTGCTTTTGATCTTCTCGCTACTCTTTGCCTGCTGGAATTCCTAGAAGCAGGTGAGAATTTATTGAACCCTTTTGCTGTAGTCTCTTCTTTGTTGCTGCAAGGATGTCATTAGTAAAGGAAAAAACTTTATAAATTCTGACGTTTGATTTTAAGTTTGGAAAAGAGGATGTCTGGTCTAGAATAGAGTACCAAAAATACTGGTCTGCAAATTACTGTGTTGTAAACATGTTTCTTAAGAGAGCAGACCCCACCTGTGTTAATAATAATATTCATTGCCAGAAAGCAGATGTGTGTGGGGAAAAAATCTTAAGTGAATTTAACATTCTTAAACAGTTTTACAGCAGTGGGGTAAGAAATGTAAGCGAGAACACTACTGGGAAATGAGCTTGCATTACACCCACAGAGCATTTACTGTACATTAGTTATAACCCTGTTGTTTTTGTTGCCTGCAATTAATTGAGTAATTTCTTCCATGACTGAAACTGCAGGTTAGGCATGTTTGCTTTGAAAGCCAGTCTTCTGAATCGAGACGGCTTTTGCACTTACCATACATTAACAAGCTCTCACAAAGTACATTTTGTGTGCTATGGTTATGAATTCCTGAAAGGTATCGGTGGGGGTTAATTCACTGTTACATAAACAGCCAATAACAGCTTCCGATTGTACTGGAATTGCTCTAAAATAGTTATTAGCTTCAAGGCTGTTATGGGCAAAAAGGCATTTCACTTTTGCAAATATTATTTCTATGAAAAAACAGAAATGGACTACAAGAACTCTGAAGCATTGAAGTGAGGACACTTCTGTATAAATAGGCAAAGCTGTAGTGTAGCTTTACCACTGGGTTTTACAACTCTGACAAGGCCTTTACCTCCCAGTTGTACTTGGAAACCAGCAAAATCTCAACCAAACCAGTTTTCCAGAAGCTGAGCATTTATCGTATGAAGACATTTGAGAAGAGCATCATTGCTTTAGTTAGCAAAGCCTGCCTGCTACCTGTGTGCACGCATGCTGATATTCTGAAAAAGTAGAAGTCAGAGCTGGCATCACAAAAAGCCAAGTCTTAGAACTGTACTGAACTGTGGGAGCACAGGGGCAGCATGGGGAGCCAGAAGCTGGGATTTGTTGCAGCAGGGTTATGCAGCAGTTCAGCTCACTCCAGGTGGTGCAGGAAGGAGCTGAGAATCAGTTTCTGAGCTCCCTGGCCAGGAAGCAGGGGTGCCTGGAGGGTGGAAGATATGCCTGCAGCCATTTCTGGTGCCTTCTGGCTTTGAAACTTCCCGTGGGGAATTTGCTAGATACTTTTGTTGTTGGAGTGTTTATTTAGCAAAGCAGGCCTGGTACCTGTTGAAGCAGCCTGCAAAATTGGCCCTGGGCATGAGCAATTGTTGTTTGCTCAGAGAGCTGGAAGTATTTGGATATGAGAACTTTGCTTGCGTTTAGACATCCTCAGTTGCCCCCAAACTAGCTTACGCTTTGTCTTTTCAGGAACTGGAAATACTGCTTCTGCTGCATTTCTAGAAGTAAAAGAGTACAGCAGGGGGTTTTATGCGTAATTCAGCTGTTTTTTGCATGTGACTGTTCACACTGACAGCTACTTTCCAGAAGATAAAGTAACTTTATGTTTTGGTTGTTTCAGCTATAGGATTTGACTCCTGTTTATTTTAAATGCAGTATTGTTCTGCATCACCAGCAGTTATTTATTTAGGTGTCTGAGGGAAACACATGACTTGGCATTAGCCTTTCTTTTCCTCCCATCTCTCCTGACCCCAAAGTAGTTCAGCCTGAAACTTGATAAGTCAATCACAGTTACCTTGGCAAAATTATAAACAAATTAAGATGGATGAAGCCTGACCTTAAAATTATTTCGGCTAGGCTGAGCACTTGCAGCCAGACCATTAATTGCTGCTGTTTTCACAGCTACCTTTGACAGTGTAGGGTTTCAGTAAATAATTCCTCCTTGAAGGAAGTGAGACATGCCATGTCATCTATTTCACTTCTGAAGCCTTTCTGAAATTCCCTGGATTTATGACTTGTGTTAATCGATGTTGTGCAGTTAAGTCTTTCAGATATTTTCACTTGCGTGACATGGAACTAGTCCATCTCTGTATCTTTATTTTGGTATATGTATGCTTGTCACAGGGAATTACACGTTCATGCACTGTTTAAAAATGGCAGACCCTTACTACAGTCAATACAGTTTTAATGGAATTAATGACATTTTAAATTAAAAAGAATTTTTGCTCATTTGTCTGTTATGCACCATGATTTGATTACAAACCCCAGCAGTGCTGATGGCCCTGGAGATGATAGATGACAGGACTTGGCACATACTGGAGGATCAGCTGTTAATGTTGCTTCATCCAGTCCTGCTTGCGTTGTGAAAGACGTTTAGGAGGTGCCTATAGCTCAACCATGGAACTTATTTAGAGGGAGATTTCGGAAGAACACCAAGCATAAATCTTCCCATATTTGCAAGGTTTTTTTGTGATATTAAATCTGATGGTGCACGTTTTTGTAGTGTATTTTACCTAAACATTTGCAAGTTGTCTTTCCTCCAGAAAGTGGGTAGTACAGGGAGATTGAGAACCAGGGATAAGGCTTTTGAATCTTAATGAAACTAGCCCAGCCAGAGGGGAGGTGTCAGGTGGGAGGCAGAGCTGTCTTTAAAGAACCACGTGGGTTTCTTTTGGTGTGGTCTAAGTGTCCATTTGAGACACTGTACAGGTTTACCATAGTATTTCAGTCTTTTCTTGTTTGGGTTTTGTATGTTATAAAGTATATTGTTGTAAACCACTTCATACTGAACACAGTAAGATTTAATTCTGATTGAACATCCATGCTTTATTATATGTCTTTATCATCATTGCAAGATAAATATCAGGGATTTATTACTTAATAATAAGTTTTATCTTTAAAGATCATTTTCTAAAAGATTGAAATGAGTTGTTACCTCACCTAGGAGTTATGAGTGTGATTGTCGGGAGCACCTGAGAGTTGACTTAGATGAATGCTGTTTTAATTGGCAGGAGATTACCAGTTTCTGTGGGAAAATGAATTAGTTAAAACCCATCACCAAGGCCTTTTGAAAATTCTCAACTGTGTTGTGAAGATTGTTGATTTTGAAGTAATGACTACAAGCTGGAAGAAGAGGCTACTTTCTAAGTACCCCAATTTTGCATTTTCCGTATAATAAAAGGTTTACGCTGTATTTAGGAAAGGCATACAAAAGCCAGTTGTGTTTTTGCAAAAGGGTTTTAGCAGTAGCTTTGTGTGGGTCCACTCTGAGACAGTCTAATAGGGTCTGATTTTCAGAAAGCTCCTTGCTGAAAACCAGGCTAGTTTAGGAGAATTGTGGTTGGGCACTTTTGACTTGTTAGCTGTTTTTGAAGTCTCTGGTCTCAGTAGTTAGTATTACCTGTCAGAATGTGTAAGAGCAGGAGGAGTTTGTGACCACCCTTGGATGCAATAATAAATACATGATGAGACACTGGCACAGTTTGCCCAGAGAAGCTGTGGATGCCCCATCCTTGGAAGTGTCCAAGGCCAGGTTGAATGAGGCTTTGAGCAGCCTGGTCTAGTGGGTGTCCCTGTCCGTGTCAGGGGTGTTGGAACTAGATGAACTTCAAGGTCCCTTCCAACCCAAAACATTCCATGATCCTATAAAATAGCAATAGAAGCTGCCTTTAAATTTCTGTGTGTCATTGGAAAGGGCACTGGTAAATGAGAAGATACACTCCGGAGGGCAGCAAGGGGTTACTTTTAGGAGAGTATGTTCTATGTAAGTAGTTGGCAATAAAGTATCTAAATATCTCTGTAAGACTTCATGTGTGCAGCCACTACGTTCCTTAGGAATATAATTATTTTTCCAATAAATTCTTGGAGCGTGGAAATGTTGTTTTATGGACTATAAAGTACATAAGAAGGTTGTGTTGGGCGTTGGTACCAAACTCACATATCCCGTGACAGCTTCTAAACCCAGAGACCAGACTTCTGCTCACTAAGAAATTCCCTGTGGTGTTTCACCCTCACCTCTCCCTCATCATCCCACACATTCTCTCTGCCTTCCCATCAATGAACTATGTGGTCAAAAACAAGAATAAAGAATACCCTTCCCTTTTCCCGCTTGCTTTAAAAGAGGGAATTTTGAGCTTCTGGTAGGTGACTTGCTGCCTCCTTTTTTTACTGCTCTGTGCCTGGACATTTTCCAAGGCAGTCAGTCCTCACTTTCATCTACGCCCTGGGATTCCACAGGTGCGATGGAGAAGTGAACCTTTGTGTGAGATTTGGCTGGTTTGCAGCCTCTTGCCACAGGGGAATGGAAGTAATAACAAGGGAGTTCCCACAGATAGGTGGATGTTGTGGGGTTGTGCCAGGAAGTTTTGGTTTCGTAATAAAATTGAAAGACGAATTTCTGGTTCTCTTAAAATCCTTGGGAACTTTATAGTCAGCCTGAGCACTGTCTGAATTTTGGTTGAGTCAAATGCTCACCTGAGACTGGAGCATGGGGTTGGGGAAGGCATTTCAGCTTCGTCTAATTTATTCCCTGTGAGATATTCACCTGTGTGTGCCTGTGTACTGCTGTAAGCGATGGGTGGATATATAACAAAGAAAAAACCCTGCATTTTGAGATCTGTAATTGTAGCTTTACAATGGCTACAATGTTGTTAGTGCAAAAAGCAAAACATATCCCTATTGAAATTGCTTAAAATAGGTGTATTTTCAGGAGGAGTCCCCTGAACAGTAGTAAATTTGTTCACTGTTTAGAATAAGCAATACATATTAAATCCACTCCTAGTAAGTGTGTGCCAAGCCATTCCTTGTGGGTATGTCAGATGACCTTCAGAGGAGATTTGTACTGTACTCAAATATCTACAATTAAAGCTCATTGAAATTAGATTCATAGGACATATTTTTAGAAGTGTGATTTTGTTTTCCTTTATAACTTGTGTTTAATGGGAAAAAAACAACAAAAACTAAAATGTTAGAAAACTTAAAACTTGTCATATTTCTGTTGTTCTTCAGTTTTTCTGAAATTAAAATGTGCATTTAATCAGAGATTCATCGTTATAAATTTTAAAGACTTTGTACTGAATTTCAGTTTTCAAAGTCTGTATGGCTTCTAGTTTAAATTAATAAAAAACTTGAAGGAAAGCTTTGGACAAATGTTTTTTGAGGTTTTTTTGTTGGGTTTTTTTAGGAAAGATGAAACTGGTCATTCCAGAAAATATTTTGTAATGTAAAACTTGCTGAAGCTCATCCTTTACACAAATACCTTAGATTTTGTTAGTGAATTTTGTGTCAGAATTTTTTTTGTTTTGGCAGATTCCCTCTGGCAGCATCTTTTTGTCATCTCCATGGAAGCTTACAGTTTTAGGGGAAGATATGTCAGCCACCATATACTATAGCCAAACAATGTGTCCTTTGGTAATATTAGAACAGGAGAAATGGCCAGTTGATCATTAAAGAAAATTTAATTTAGGATTTCAAAATGCTGGAATATCTTAATAAGAGAGAGTCCCAGTACAGACCCTGGTGTTTGGAAGTCTCCATGTACCTTAACAGTACATTTCCCAACCCTTATGTGTTTCAATTTATTTTGCTCTGATTTTATGGATATACATTACTTGTTTGGGGGATAAATGTGAGGATAATGTGCCGTATAATGCATCTTAGTCTCCAGCTGACATTTATTGTCAACCTGTTCTCTTAAAACCTAGTTTTTATAGGGGGAATTTTAGAGGAGAGCATGTGGATTGATATGCTTGATCTGCTTCTTGCTACACAGGATTTGCAGTATAATACTTAAAGCCCCTTTGATAATACAGCACAGAGGTTCTTATTGGCCTGTACAAGGTATTCCCAAAATGTGTTTGCTAGTGTGGTTTAGTGCAGCCTTCAGGTTTTCCTTGGCATTATGCCTTGAGGAATCTTTACTGTTGCACTGTTTGTTTTCAAATGTTGCTTCTTAAATATAAATTAGATGTGATATAAAGCAAAAATTTGTAAATTAACATGGCCAGCCGTCTCAAATCTGAGCTAGAAATGAAATATTACAAACTAAATTTTGGTTTGCTCTAAGTCTTGTTGAACTGTATGAGACAGGAGGTATCATTTCCTGCTGTGTATCTTCAGCAATCAGCAGTGTAACAGCTGACTGATTGGTTATTTACTTTTTTGTTTTCTCTCCCATAGATCTTATGTCAACAGCATTCAAGCAGAGTGTACCATGGTTGTTTTTTGCTGTATCTTTATTGGTTGCACAGATTAAAACATGAGCAGTTTTATGAAGGTTGCATTTTTACATCCTGACGACTTTATATTTGTCCTTGTCCCTATTAAAACATTTAGTTTCTCTCAGACAGCTTAACCTTTTTCTTCTACTTCAGATAATGACAAGGACAAATATTTGTCAACATTCTTTCAACTTGATGCATTCACAGCTCCATCAGTATCTTGGCGGTCTGGAAAAGTGTTTCTGACCCTTCCTGTAGGCAAGGTGGTGGCTAGATGTGGGAATGCCCCTCTCTGCTTCCATCTCTGCAGCAGTTGTGGTGCTGATGTGCAGCTGCCCAGGCATCACCACCAGCCCTGAGGGCCACCTGGGGAGCTTGCCTTGCTAACCCACTCTCCCAAAGCCCTGGGACGCTGGGGGAGCATGGCAAAAGAGCAGGCTGCAGGTTGGGTATGTTTCACATCTTCCTTTCTCCTAAGGTGTTGTTCCAGACCTCTGAGGTGTAATCAGGTGTAACATAACAACAAAACAAGCAGATTCTACAGTACCTCCAAACCCAGTATAGTTGTGGAGTTCCACCATTTTGTTTTGGATAAAATGATTAAAAATAGTGTTTGGGGGAAAGAATGAATATCACCTGAACAGACACAGTGACTTTGTCAGGATGTTTAGGGCCTTGAGCAGAAATACAGGTTTTGGGAATCTGTAATGTTTGTGAAATAGAATCAGTATTTTTTGAGAGTATGGGTAAGTTCTTGGGAGAAAGGGACTAAGTATTTTTTTCCCTTTTATATGTGTTTTGTTCCCTTGTTTACTGCTCAGTAAATATGGTCCTAATCCTTCAGTAGAAGACTGTGATATGAACAGCAGTGATTTCCCCTTGTCTCCTTCAGACCTGTGTGATTAAAAACCTACGAATGTGGTTAAAATCCTACATCAGAATTGGAATGATTTGGATTCCTTCATGCTTTCAGCTATTCAGGTTGTCAGTAAAAAGGGCCTATTTCTACCAACATGTGATCAGAGATTTCTGTCGCACTCTGCCTGGCACAGACCTACTGATGATGGATGTGACTGGTACCTACACAGAATGTTCCTGCTGTGTCTTTTCCTGAATGTGTGCCCGAAGGGAAGCTTTCCACTGTTTTTGAATGGCGTTTAGCTGAAGACTTGTTCAGGAGGGAGGAGGTATTTTAAGGAAACTGTGGCAGGTACGAATCCTGGTAATAACAGCTCTTGTGGTCTATGCAGTGCTGCCTGACAGATCTGTGTTTGATTTCACTGATGGATGGCCTTTCAAATGCAGAGCTAGATTTTCTACATGTTACTGCAGCTGAGCAATTGCAGGTATCTCCCCACAGCAGGCCTCATTGCCTTTTCATGGGCAGATACTCCCTTATGTGTTCATATCCTGCTCTTTCTGTTTCTCTTTCAAAATGAGTTGAAGTGTTTAGTTTAGGAAGAACACAGTCAAGTATTTTGTGCTGTGAGATGGCAGAAGGGGTGTTTGTTCCTGGTGATGGGGCTTGCTGGCGTAGGTGTCTTCTGTGGCTTTGGAAGGAATGTTCAGCAGATACTTGATGACCTTCTGTGGGAGGAAAAAAGGTGCTCAGGTGAAAATGGAGGAGGTTCTTGTGAATGTCGAGGTCTCTTGCAAGTCTGGAGCTCAGCCTACGTTCCAGTACATAGGGAGAGAGTTATGCTGCCAAGAAATTAATGTCTCCTTTACTGGGATACTGAGGGTCTCGGTGCACCACATTCAGAGTGCTTCTGTGGCTTCACTTACAGACCTAGGTTTTAAAAAACAAAGATGTTCCAGCTGGAAAGGAACTGATTTTTCTTTAAAAAAAAAAAAAGCCTTGGAGTGCCTTGGGTGTGTTGGGTAATTGTGTACTCAAGAAACGCACTTACATAAGTGAAGACACTCCTGTAACCCTCCCCTGCCAGGAAGGCAGGCGCTGCAGAAAATCCACTCATCACAGAGGAACTCCAGTAGGTGCAAAAGGGGAGGAGAACCTTTGTTCTTTGTGCTGTATTTATTCACAAAGAGAAGTTGTCTTTGGCATGTCTGCTTGGCACCAGAGGATTCCCGTTTTTTATCCTGCGGAGCTGCTTTTTCTTGTCGGTGTTGCGGGTAGGTTTCCTTTCCTAATGCGGAAGGGGAGAGGTAAGTATTTTCCATAGTTCATCACAAGGCTTCACCCCTGCTGGTTGATAGAGCCCAGCAAAGCACCTTCTGGAGGCAGGGTAGGAGTCAGAAACAAAGTCCTGGCCAGCAGCTCTGGTGGATTCCATTCCAGCGCTGTTTGATGAGGGAGGAGAAGGATATAGGAGGATGTAGAGGTGGCGTGCAGCAGGGCACAGTGTGCAGGGTATCGGTCTGGGTTCCCTAGTTCAATAAGGAAAACCCACATAAATGGGGAGGGACTTTATACAAGGGCATTAGTGATAGGACAAGGGGTAATGAGTTTAAACTGAAAGAGGGTGGATTTAGATTAGATATAAGGAAGAAATTCTTTACTGTGAGGGTGGTGAGACACTGGAACAGGTTGCCCTGAGAGGTGTTAGATGCCCCATCCCTGGAAACAGTCAAGGTCAGGTTGGATGAGGCTCTGAGCAAGCTGATCTCTTTAAGATGTCCCTGCTCATTGCAGGGGATGGGATTAGATGACCTTTGAAGGTCCCTTCCAGCCCAAACTATTCTATGGTTCTGGCACATGCTCGGTAAATATGGTCCTAATCCTTCACTAGCAGACTGTGATATGAACACCAGTGATTTCCAGATCTACCTCTCATGATTAACAGTTTGCATTTAGGGGAGTTCTAAAACAAGAACACTTTCTGGGCAAAACTAGGCTATACTGTATTTACCAAGTAAGCACATTTTCCATTAATGTAGTTTATAAAACGTACAAACAGGCATTAGTGTTTGCTTACATTGCTTACGGTACAAATGTCAAATTTAAATGCATGTGAAACTTTATTTCATATGTTTATTTCAAATGTAATTTGATTTTACTGTGAAAACATTTCAGGAGTTAAGTTTGAGATGTGTGACAGAACAGCAAAGATATTTAATACTTAGCTTAGTTTAGAAAAATGACCTTTCAGAGAAGAAAACGGTGCTTGTCAAAAATATACTGATGAATTAATTTCTTGTGATGCCAGTGTGATAGCTGACTTTTGAGAGCAACCTTACAGATAATGAGCTTTATTTTTATCTTAGATCTGTCTGATTGTAGTGCCTCTCGCAAATCAAGTCACTTTACTGACTTCTATGGTTATAAATACATAGCAAAATTTGGAAGCAAAAAAGAACAACCAGAAAAAAACCCCCAAAAAGCAAAAAAACCCAAACAAAACCAAAAAAATCCAACCCCAGCAAAATCAAACCAAATCAGAACAACGCAAATATAACTGACCAGTGTGGATGGATACTTGGGATTTTGGATGACCTTGCAGTTGTAAGATCAGTATCCCCTTCCACCACCACCACCTCCCCACTCCCCATCCCTAAACCACCCTTGTAACACTACCTAGAAATACCATAGTTGTAATCAGTTTTCAAATGTCCCTTACAGAAATGTGGTAGCAATGTTGTCTTAGAAACTAACTTTGTTGCCCCAGACTATGTCAATGACTTTTATTTTGTAAAAATCTGCAAGGAATTTGAAAGCAACTTTAGTACTTCTTGTAGGTTTCTGACTGCTTAAATTGATTTATGTTTAGAACCTAATCTTGCTCACTTTGACAAAGCTGGCAGCTTCAGTGGGTTTATTTGTGCAGATAGAGTGAGAAAGATTCAGCTTTTGATATAAATACTTTAGCTTTCTGGTTTCTGAGAACTATTTTCTTACAGTTAATTATGCATTCTTAAAAATGTGTACATTCATAGGCATATGTAGAGGGAGAGATGGCAGCTTAGTTTGCAAAATATTGAGCTTCGTTTTGCCTATCAATGTTTTTAATTTTAGTCAGAACAATCTCCAAAATGTTAAGATAGATCAAGAGTTAGAAGTCATGTCACATATATTGTCGCATGTAGCATCATATACTGTATATGCATAGCTATTACTGGAACCATGAGTATGTTTCAAAGCATTGTTTTAAAAGTTTTTGCTGGGTTGGTTCAAAGTGACCTTTGAACCTAAATGAACCTTTGAGGTTCATTTGGGGAGGGGTAGATGTCAAAATGTCTGTTCTTGTGGACCATGGGTGGCTGTCAGGTGGAGGGGAGTGTGTGGGAGATGACTCAGCATGGATGGGCTTGGGAACGGGTTTGTGAAAGCTAAAAGCATTGCAACACAAAAATTCCTTTCCATGCTTGAATTGTATTAGTTGAGAGGGTTTTAAATGAAGCGATGCCAACTTGAAACAGCTTACAAGTTTAAAAGTCTGTATTGTTTAAAAGAAATACCAAAGGGTCAGTGATCAGGTGTGCTTCTGACTAGAACTGAAATGTTAGTATCAGCAAAAAAGAGAACATGAATTCAGCAGTCTAAAAGTTTGCAATTTGGGTGAGATGCGGCCATAAAAATGCATGGTAAAACCACATGGGTTTAGCCTAATCATGAAATTTTAGCAGTATTTTAATTTTCTTGTGTAGAAATGTCACCTTAGTTACTTGGGTTGAGAATCAAGTTTGCTGAAAATACATTTAGCTGCAAGCTGCTGTTGAAAATAGAATCGCCCCTCTTGCTGTTTGATTGCTGTGGCTGTGATGCAGTCGGTGATCAGCAGTCACTGTTGTGTTTTGGTGGTTACATTGAGGTCACTCCCAGCTAGGCTTGGCTGTGCATTTTTGGTAATGTTGCAAGTATACTCCAGCTTTGCAGCGGCAAACTTACTGTAATTCTGTGGTGATCTCCTTTTGGGTGGTAGTTTCTTAGAATAGCTTTAGTTATTGTTGGAACAGTGGCAAGTTTAAAGGGTATTGCATGCATGTAATGGTATTTCATCTCAACCAAAACAAAGGATGTCAGTTTCTAAAGCAACCAGAATTATTTTTAACTCTTTCCTCGGTTCTTTAAAACAAACTCAGAGTGATTCATTAGGATCCTGTCTCAAAGTGGCTCCTGCAAAGTGTTTCTGAGGAATAATGACAAGGGGTTCAGTGGGCAATTTTGCAAGGACCAGCTGTGGACCATGGTATTTTGTTCTGTGGATTTTTTAATCCTTAAGCAGTGCAATTAGTAGTTGGGTGGTGTTCTGAAAATCACATTTGATCTTCATCGAGAGTGCTACTGTTTGCCCTTACCCAGGGTGTGTGCTTCTTAGTAAAGAAAGTGCTGAGATTCTCCAGTACACAGCTTCAGTATTCCAGGACAAAAGCCCAAGAGCTCATATCTCACTGTGTTTAAAAGTGTTTCTCAAAACATAATTATCAATGAATTCATTTGCAATGGGAAAGCTAAATCTCAAACACATATATTTTAAATGTCTGCCTGAAAGCAGGGAGGAAATGGGAGCTGAGATAAATTGTTGTCACAAAATTGGTGAGAAGTTCGACTCCTAAAACCTACAATTTGATGTAAAGAAGTAAGAGTTACAAAGCTTCAGTTTGGTCTTCTATTCCACTAATGCTCAGTTAGACCTTCCCTGTATCATTTATTGTTTAATATACCCTTATTTCAAATATTCCTCACTTCTCTGTAAATTAAACTGCTGTAAACTTTTAGACTCTTCTCATTGGGAATCATCTGTGGGCTCCTAAGTATTTGTATTGCTCTTTGAACTTTTTCTATTTCTGAAATAGTTGTATTGTCTGTATTTTTCCTGAAGCAGCCTAATATTTTATCTGCAAAGACTGACCCTTCCTACAAAGAATTAAAAAAATAAACCAGCAAAGTGCCCAGGAATGAACCTTATGTGCTATGTGGTTATTTTCAGAGAGTCATCAAGACCTGCAGGTCAGTTCCTCAGTGCCACAGACCAAAAGGTCATAAATTGAATGTTATGAGTAGTTTAAAAAGGTACAGGGATTTGGCCTATTTCTTTCTTTATTTCAGTGCTTTGATCGTGGCTTTTTACCTTAGCATTTTTGCTATAACACAGCGTTCCAGGTACAAACACTTTTCCATAGTCCACAATTTAGGCTGTTGATGTGCTGGTTGGGTTGCATTGCTCCAGGTGTCCTGTGAGGAGGTGACTCTCAAGGTGTGATATGATAGCCTGTAGTTCAGCTAATTAAGCCAGGAAATTAAACTATTTGCATGCCCAGAACTATATCCTGGTAATAATTTTAAAACTCTGTCTGGTTTTCCATATTTAAATCCTAATTTTTCAAGGGGTATTTAATGAGTGCCACTGGGTTTGGCCCTGCTTTTGTGCTAAGTTTCGAGCAATAATTTCCAAATCTTTTGTTTACTGTAGCAGGTGAGGTAATGAAATTGCAGCCACCAAAATCTTAAAGATCATCTACTAGGAGTGTGAAAATTTTATCCAGTTGATAATTGATAATTAAGGTTGGATTCTGTTACTGAATCCTGGCTTGAGTTGTTAATGAATACTGGTTGAGTATTCAATTTGAATAAAGCATAATTTCTGGAACTTCTTAAAAATAAAACTGTCACCGTTTAATATGGTTGGAAGTAATTGCTAACTTGGTTAAATAAAAACTGAAGTATTTAAACACCTAAACCATAAAATTGACATGAACGGAAAGGGCGTGGGGTGTGCTGTTGACTTTTGGATGTGGTTGGTTGATTTATTCTTTTGTTTCTTTCTTTGAAAGTATTCTATGTCTAAAATTTATTCTACGGCATGAAACCAAAAGCCAAATACCTGACAATTCTATAAAAAATTGGTTAGTCTTGTCTCAGGATTAACCCGAGATTATTTAGTTTGTATTTGTGAATTGTAGCTACAGAAAATAAGAAGCTGTACAGAAAGACTGCCAAAGATAAAAAAGCATCAGGTCATCTGCTGCAAGAGTATTTATTTTAACTAAATTTAGTCACTGATGAAATACCGTCCAGTGTTTTGTTAAAAGGGAAAAGAAATGGGAAGTCATGTATTTAGTGTTGTCCTACTTGCTGTGATTTCTCCCAAGTAGATTCCTCAAACTATGACCTGATCTATCATTTTCTCAGGAAAAACGAAGCGAAAGAAGCAAATCAATTCAGTGCATTATTTTTACAGTGTAGCCACTTTTTATATGCCTTCTATTGTACTTCATAATTTTCTTCTTTTTTCCCCTGTAGTATCTTTTATGCTGCCTTTGTTCTCCTGTCTCCTTTCCTTCTCCCTCATCTGTTTCCACATGGAGCAAACTATGTGCCTCTACTTTTAAGAACCGTAAAAGAAAGAGAGGAAAATGGTCTCTGAGCTCTGTGCACACCCTGAGGTCTCCCTCAAGTCAGAGCCATCAGAAGCCTTTGACCTACTGCAGTTCACAAGGGCAATAACAGTTCTGTGCATTTGGTGGATGCCCACCACTCACATCCCTAAATATCAGCACCAGGTGAATCTGGTGGCAGTAGATGGGAGGAACGTCGTCGTGGTGATGTGATTCTTGGCAGAGGAGGGGTTGGCAAGAGAGAAAACTCTTGAGAGGCTGAGGAGCACTGAGCACAGCCTTTCTCCTGTTTCTTCTGTGCTAGGAAATCCAGTCATTTCAGCAGCTTTGTGTAATGGTTTGCAACAGTGAACAAAGTGAATGTGGAGAAGATATAAGTTGAAAAGAGTAAGTCTTGGGGAAGCAACATTTGTTCCTTGGGAGGCCATCACTATGATTTCTTGGCTTGGTTGAAATGTTCAAGGTATGAGCTTTAGTGAGAAGTTGGCCAAGCCTTTTCCCTCAACACAGCTCCAGGTGTCCAGGCCAGGGAGACTCAGTGGTTTACTAGTCGCTGTGAACCTCCTCAGAGAAGAGAAATCAGAGAACAAGAGAGGTCATCCAGTTGGCCTTGTTCTCTGTCCTCCTTCCCTTCTCCGTGCATGTGAAGTTTCCAATGTTACTTTTCTTCCTATTAACCACGCACAAATTTTCTCTCAGTTAGCCTTTCTCTGCTGGGAAATGTGGAAACTTAGAGCAGGAATTTATTTTAGCTGAGCTGTTAAAAAAAAGAAAAAAATACTTCTGTAAATAGGTATGACATTTAAAACTGAAATAAACAGATATGGATATATGTAGGGGGTAGAGAGGAAATGCCCTTTAAAATCTGAATAGTTTGGGAAATTTGGGGCTGTTTATTAAGTCATTAATTTTAGTGCTACCAAGAACATGTCCGAACAAACTTGTTAAAAACAAACCTAAAAAGCAGTTTCAGGACATTCTACTGGGTTTTCATTTTCATTGTCTTAGTCAAGTATCACATTCTGATAATCTCTTCTCCCACCCACCATATTTTCCAGAAGTCATTGTTCCAACTAAACCAAAAAAAGTCTTACTGTAAATTAGTTAATAAAGTTGGATGTAATTTTACTCAGTTGTGGCATGGCGTTGATTAGTGTAAAATCTTTATGCTAAAGGCCAAAAAAAAGATTTATTTGAGAACTTGAAATCCTTGGATACTCACTTTGGCACATGGTTGTTGAAGTGAGCTCCCTCCAGGTTGAATTGTTCACTTCCAAACGCAGGATTGGGATGGTGTGTGTGGCAGCTTGCTGTGTCTTTCTCCCCCGTGTTCCTCACCACCCCCTTGTCTTCAATCAGACAGCACAAAATTGAGTGTGAATTCTAAATAAAACAGGGAAAAAACACTGGGGTGATGTTCACATTGCAGAGTACCATCATTTTGTAGGTGTCTAAGAAGTAGCTCATTAATTATCTTCCTAAGCTTGCAAGTACAGAAAGAAAATTTCATCACTGAGCCTAGAAAAAGAAGGGAAGAGGGCTGGGTTTTGGATTGGTTTAGATTTTACTTGATGGGGTTTTGTTTTAAAGAATTCATAGTAGTTTGCTGTTCCATAGCAATAGGAACTGTACTTCTTGTGGGATGAGATAAATGTGAATCGATCTATACAACTTTTTCTTCATCTTTCAAAACACTTCATAGTATATAAATAATACACTTAACTATCTGCATACTGCCATATTTGTTTTCTATTCTTTATTTACTGAACAAAACCTTCTCAGCTTCTTGTAATAACTAGGGTTTTTCGTATAAAAGTCAATGAGCTAGATTTGCAGTGTCAATATTCCAGGATATTTTTTTTTCAAGAGCTGATTTCTTATCCAGGGGTATTTTGGAGATAATCAAAAAAAAAAGGAATGCCAGATATTTCAGCCTCCTTTCTTTTATTTCTTGGGAGAGAACATATTATCTTTCTTGGAGGGGGAGAGAAACAGCAGTTCAGGGTTTTTTCTTCAGATTTGATGCTGATTACCATCTAGGGCAAGTATTTTAAAAATTCCCAGCCTCCTTGAAGAGGGAGAAAGAAAAAATTTGGTTGGGACTCTGCTTTGGAGGATTGATTAAAGATTTCACTATTCTATTCCCTTTCTGTATAAATTCAGTTCTTTGTCTCTGCTCCCTTTTACTGGATTTGTATGATCTGAGCAATTTTGACTTTTTGCAGTGGTGCGGGACAAGGGCAGTGCTATCCATACAGGTGAGCCAGAGTGGGCAGGATGCCTGCGGGTGAGACCAGGAGCAGGGAGGCTGCAGCAGTGGTGGCCCTGGAGCCAGCCTATCCTCTTGGCTCCCAGGACCAGCTGGAGCAGGCACGGAGGAGGAGAGAGACAGAGCTGGCTGTGCTGGAGACAGGTTTTAACAAGTGCTTTGGGACCAGCACAACCCTGCTCCAAGCAGCAATCTTCTCGGAGAAGAGAAGCAGAGAGGAGCTTGAAAATGGCTGGTGTGGTTTGTAGAGTAACCAGGTTGGTGCTTAAAGCTAAGCACAGCCTCAGCAGGCTGGTGTGTGGTTGTGACCAGAAATTATCCCTTCATAATAATGTGAACTGTCCTTTCAGTACCGAACATCTGCCTGGCATGCCTGATTTCCTCACAGAATGCCTGCTCACTGGCCCCCTCCTTCCCCATGTCATTCCTCAGGGAGTGTCTGGGAAAATTTGGATGATGTAGGGTAATCGTCGCACAACTAACTTGCTCTGCTTAGGGTCTGCCTAAACCCGGGTAGGGAATGATCAGTTTCTGGAGAGATGGTTTATGCTCACTCCTGCCATCTTTGTCAGGAATAGCACATGGGTTGGAAAAGACCCAAGTACTCACTGGGATACTCTAGACCTAGTTTTTGACTCTGGTCTTGAAGGAAGATGGGAGCAGGTAGAGGAAAACAGTAAAATAAGTCACTGAAGTGAGGTATTGGCTTAATATGTATATTTATCACCAGCCATTTATAATTTGCCCAGAGGAAAGAACATGAACTCCCTGGGGCTGTTGGGTTTGTAAGCCTCTTAAAGTGGCTAAGCCCCTGTTCATGGCTGCAGCACACTGTTAACAAGAAAAATGTCGTATCTTTGTGCCTTTGCTGAAGTTTTGTGTTTCAGGTACACCTAGTTCTACATCAGCTTGTATTGGAGTAGCTTTTCAAAGGTGTTTTTCATTTTATCAGTCCAGTTTCTGATGTTGTTTGTTCACATTAAATCTGCAGCTAGTAACATTTCATTTGGCATGTGAAAAAGTCAAGGTAAAAATAGAAAATTACTATGGCAAAATAAGTTTACAAAGTGCATAGAGCAAGGTTTAGTATAACAAGTGAATTTTGGATTTTTAGGTTTTTTGGTTTTTTAGCACTAAGACTCACTGATGCCATTATGACAGTTCATATGTTAGACTGTATTCCCACATATGTAACATTAAGACTTACTAAGTTCTTGGAAAAACAAGTAAGCAAAAAATGAGATACCTTAGTAAAGTTAATGAAAAGCTTTGACTTTGTGTTTAATGTTTAGTCATTCTAAGAGAGTGATTTTGAATATGAAGGTGTGATTTTGCAGCTCTGTTGGAAGGGGATTTACTGAATAGCATAAAAGGGCAGCTGCCCTTCAGTGTGGAAAAGCCCCGGGCTGTGTGTTAGAGTCGGTCCAGTTATAGCGGTATTACATGAAGATGCTCCAGCACATTCAGGAGCTGGTGAGGAAGGAGTGGGCAGAGTGGCTGGAGGTAGTGACCCAGAGGCACTTTGGGCTGTACATGGTGAAGGCATGACTGTTTGAGCAGGCTGGATTTTAAAGACAGGCTGGAAATAAGGACAAGGTTTTAAAGAAGACACAGTATCAAGTGAACTCCCCCAATTTACACCAGCAGAAAAATCCCTTGTGTGTAAATTTACTGAGAGGCTGATATTTACACATTTTGCAGTCAATACCTGCTCTAAGCAGACAAACATTGCCTGCTGTTGTACAGTTAATAGAAATGTGCTGCTGTCGATTCCCGTTTGCTTGAGTGATCTGGGAAAAGAGCAGGAAATAGTGAAGTGGCAGTGTTGCTGATTTGATGGGAGTTATCAAGGGACGTGAAGATGAAGATGCAAATCAAAATGCAAAGGATTTCAAAATGACATTAGGTTGCTGTGCAACCATATTGCAAAAATGACAAATGAAATTTAGTTCAGATAAATATGAAGTGATGTCCACAGGAAAATTATTCAGACTTTTCATTTAAATTGAGTTGCTTGTTAACACTTGGGCATGAGATCTGGGGGTCATATATTTGTGTGGCAAAGTCAACTGTATACTCTCTAGCTGTCAAAAAGCAAATAAAGCATTAGGAATATTTATGGCAGTAGTACAGAAAAACATATCTGTCACTGTAGCATCTGTGGTGTGCCTTCATCTCAACAGTGGAATCGGTTCTGATGTCTTCCTCCTAATCGTGTTTGCCTTCTTCACTTCCACCTCCAAAGAGGATAAAAGCACTGCAAAAGCTGCAGAGGTCAAAAGTCTATTGAACAGCTTTTGTGTAAGGCATGACTTAAGTAGATGAGGCCCTGCAGTTTGAAGAAAGATGTGAAAAGCTTACGTGGATTCAGTATGAAAAGCTCCCATGGATTCAAATGACGCTGGAAAAACTAATGTAGGAATAATCTGTGGGACCCATGAACTTCAAGAACAGCTCCTGGAGCTCACTTAAGAGCTGCCTGGTTTCAGAATCCATGACTTACTCTTCTGCTTTTCCCTCAACTTCTGCTGTTAGCTGCTGTTGGAGGCAATGTGTTGGGCTGGACTTTTGGCTTGACTTGTGGGCTTTTGATTTGTTTTGGTTTTCTGTTAGTCATCAAAACCTTCCTTTTTCCTTAGTCAGCAGTGCTATTTACTGTCCATCTTAATATCAGGTAATTATAAGAACTTCAGTATCCAAAGTCCTACTCAAGATCTAATAGTTTAAACCATTTCTATAGACACTTTAGAATCTCAGTAAAGAGATAATTTTTAGGGTATATGCTAAGATGAAGAAACTTATCTCTGCTTAAACAGGGTTGTTGGTGCTGTAGGTTCCTAGTGGGGACTGTATATACTTACCTGATGTCTGCCTTGTAAGCTCGATAGTGTTTGAGGAAGTCCAGAAAGAGAAGAAGAAATTACAGAGAAGTTTGACCTCTCAGAGAACTTGCTGAAAGCCTCTGCACTGTTGTCTCAGGTGATGAAACACCAACTCTTGGTGTTGTTCTACCCGTTGAACCAGTTTTGTGCTTTCTTGTGTTGGGCAAGCCCTCCCTCACCAGCCATGCAGCTGAGAACAAGGGCTTTTTTGGAATACCGGAAAGATACATGGAAACTTTTTCCCCTGTTTGGCTGGGGAGTGCCTGGCTCCACTGTTTGTTGTTGCTTTGGTTTAGGATCTGTATTTGAGAAGATACAGAATTTAACAAAATCTTTGGGCTCCACATATTATTATTTTGACATGTTTCCAGACAGTGGAAAAGCTGTTGATTTGTTGGTTTTTTTTGTTTTTTTGTTTCTTTTTTTAATGGTTTCAGTTATTTCACTGGCATTTATTCAATTTGTGTCAGACTTGAAAGAAAAATAAATAAATAAATAAATGTCATCGAAAACCACACCTTTTTCCAGTTTTGGGGACAACAGATCATAGGCCAGTAAACCTGCTGCGGGAGGGAACCTGTCTCAGTGCAGAGGGTATGAAGGTGCTCCTAGCAGCAGCTTGGAGAAGCTGGTGAAATAGAGCAACTCATGGCTTTAATATTTTAACTTCTAACACTGATATTGGGTTAGGTATAGAAAAAACAGCCAGAAAGCCAAAACTGAGCCTCGGAACAGTGAATATCCTAGAGGCTGTTAAGTAATTATTATGCAGATTTTAGTGATAATGATCACCCTGGCCTAGGTAGGCAGCTGAACTTTGGCAGTGGGGCAGAACAATGCCGTAGGATCAGCATAGCAATGGAGTAATTATTGTGCTAGATGGCTAATTAGGAGCTATGCAAATGGATGCAATCAGTACTTGTGTTTGTAATTCGGTACCGGAGGGAGACAATGTGTAAAGGAATTATCTCTGGCGACTCAGGTGGTGCTCTCAGAAGCACACACGGGGTGCTGGATCACCTGGCTTTGTGGGGCAGGTGGAAAAGGAACTAGCCGTGGCAAGTGCCACCCTTGCGTGTTGGCTTACGCAGGGTGAGAAGGTGCCAGGCAGGAGGTAGTTCTGAAGATACTTCACCTACACTTCTGAAATTTTATGCTTGGCAGCTGCTGTGCCTCTCCACACAGGTGCCTCGCTGTTTGCTATATCCTTCTGTAAGGCGACAGTCATCCAAAAATCCTCTTCCTCCCCACCGCCTCCCGTGCTCAGTTTTTAATGAGTTTAAAAGCCTCATAATAAAAATTCAAGTCATGCAAACAAACAAACAAACACAAGATTGAAAGCTCCCCAGTCACAAATAAATGACACACGGACAGAGTTTGGGTTCATATGTAAAGTGCTTATGTAATTTATGCACATACACCTTGTCAACCTCATCAGGAGCCCTTACCATATTTGAGTAATATATGTGATGGCAAAGATAAAGCCATTATATATTTAATTTATATACAGCTTTTGCATTGACTGTTTTATTGTATATACAGTATAGCAGATCATTGCTGATACAAATTTAAACTGGAGATTATAGATTGTATTTTCAAATATACAAGCCTCTTTTTTTTCTTAAAATTAAGAATAATAAAAGGAGGATCTTCATTTTCTGTTTTTTCAGCAGGGTTATATAAAGAATCTGTCATGAGTTCTTCATTTTTAAATGCAAATAATTATATATGGCAGGGAGTATGATGAGCATTCAAAGTTGACATTAAAATGAAAATGCATCAAATTTTTCTGAAAGACTGATCAAACACATTGTTAGTCAAGGTTATAATGACTAGTAGAACATTTTCAGTTGTTTGAAATCTCTTTTTAGATGTTTAAAAAAGTAGTTTATAGTTCTTAATAGGATGACTGCTGCTGCATCACCCTGCTAGTTGTTAAGAGTTTTGAATTTACATCATTTAAGAGGCCTTTTTTACCTCCTCTCTTACAGCTGTACAAACAGTCTTCAGACCCAGTAGTATTGGACAAACCTGAGATTTAATCTGTTTTACCTTGTACTTTTGATAGGCTGGGGACATCTGTGCTATCAGTTACCAGCCTCAGCATTTGGCAACTCACTAAGACGTGGTGCTGTGATTCTCTAAGCCCCAACTGGAAAGGAGAAACCACAAAACAAACCATACGCCAAAAAGTGTCAAGTTCCCACAGTCTGAAATTACAAAGATGAAGAGACTGTCTTTCCTCATCTGATCTCTTCCTTTTAATCTTGAGTGTTCCTCATTAAACTGGAAAAAGGAAGTGTATGGGGACAGAAGAGTGGTTTCTAATTAAAAGTAGATTTAAATCTGAGTGAGGAGAGTGCCTCGTCCAGTGGGTTTCATGAAATGCCTTCTTGCTGCTGTCTGCCAGCTTTGAAGGTGTTTGCTTTGTGGCAGGAAGGCGGCGGTGGAAACTTGGGGCCATCAAAGGCATCCTCAGCTGCCTGTGTCTGCCAGCCCTTGCAGCCCTTGGTGCAGGGTCCCCTCCTTCAGCACGGAGGGATGGCAGTGCCGTGCCCCGGGTGCAGTCGGGACCCCGGCTCAGCTGGTTGGGTTTCAGGTTTGGAGGCTCTCCTGTGGTGTGGGGACGTGCAGGGGCCTGCTGAGCCTCCACGCTCCCTGAGGAACGAGAGAGGCAGCATCCGACCGGCTGCACCGCCTCCCAATTAACCTAATGGGCTCCTTGTACAGACAAGACTCTGGGGTTTTGGGTTAGGGTTTTTTCCTTTTTTTTTTCTTAATTAGCTGGTTAAAGGAAGTCTTGGGATTCATCTCAGTTAACCAAAACACATTAGGACTGCGGAGTTCTTGTTTTAGCAGGTTGTAAAGAGCCTTTCCTCCTCCTAGCAAAAGGGAAAGACAAGCATCACAGCGCCCTTGCAGTGGAGCGTGGGCTCTTCTGCATGCTCCCCAGTCCCAGGTGGGTACCCACAGCTGCAGGCAGAGTGCCTTGGGATTAAACACTGCCTGCCATGCCAAGGGAACCTGCCATCTGGGAAATGCTCCAAGCTTGCATCATCTTTGCTTTGTTCGTTGGCTTCATAGGGCTGCCCTTCCTGCCCTGCCTGCACTGCATGGGCATTGCTGCTGGGAGCATGGGTCTGCCCTCTGGGGGAGGTGTGAAATGGCTCAGATGGGATGTGGGGCTGGACTCAGGTCCTCTGTGTCAAATCTGAGCCCTGGAGATGTTTAAGGCCAGGTTAGATGGGGCTTTGAGTCGTCTAGTGGAAAGTGTCCTTGCCCATGGCTAGGGGGCTGGAACTAAATGATCTCTAAGGGCTCTTTCCGACCCAAACCATTCTATGATTCATACTATGTGTCACCCTGCACTACCCATCTGGAGCTCAGGGTATTTTTTTTATTTGCTTGTTTAATTTATTTAATAATAAGTGCTTTCAGGGATACTTCTCATCCAGTGAAATGTGAAGCACTTTGTTACTGGCACATGAGCCTGGCAGGTTTCAGTAGTCTGAAGATGGAGATTTCCATGCAGGGACTCAGCCTCTTTTCACTTGCTCTCTGAATTTAAGTAGTGGTGGGAAAGGCAGCATTTTGAATTTTCATCAGTGTTTTTCTTAAGCTGTGCACACCCCTCTCCCCCCCAAATAAAAACCTGCTGACAATTGTTTTCAGTAATACTGCCCAGTGCATACAGACTGATTGCATTAATGTACTTCAGCTGAAGAATATTTTGTCACTCTGATTTTCTTTTCTGCCCCTGATCTAGATGATCAGTGCAAGAAAAAATAATTGAAGTGACATCTTTCTTTGTGTCCATCTAAAAACCAAAGCAAAGTGATTTTCTAAATTACTTTTCAAATTTCTTCTGATGCAGTAAGGTAAGAGAGAGTGTGATTTATGAGAAAGCAAGAAGAAAATCTGCTGCCATCTGAAGCTGTTTTGCGGGAGGTATTTTTAGGATGACTCAGGCCTAAGGCCTGAGAATTGTTCTTGTCTTTAACTGAAGGGAAAAAATATGCTGACATTTTCCTTCCAGTTGCTTTGGTTAAATATTTGAAGATACAACTCTAGCCTTTCAGGCAAGATATAAGCTTGCATTTTTAAAAGTTTTGATGTCATAGCCTGTTCTCAGCATCCATAGTGGTCTAAATCTGCTAATCTTCCACTTGTCCATCACCAGAGCATGTGTGATTAAAGAAAATCAAAACAAAACACCTTTTATTGTTTTAAAGCAGCAATTGTACATCCTAAACAAGAAGCCAAAAATTCCCCTACTTCCAGTGATACAGACGCATGCGAACATGTGCAATGAAAAATACTTGTGTTTGGGTGTTTTGCAAAAGCTTAATAAACTTTTCGCACCCACCACTCCCCTGTAAGCTTTCCTGGAGGCTTAAAAGTAGGTCTTCCTCAGTGACTTCATTCCTCTGTGTGTTGTCACTGTATGGGGTGGGGTGACTTGTTCAACAGGACAAAGTCATCTCATTGTGCTGCTCTGGGGACACTTGAGAGCAAAAAAAAACGAAGCAAAAAAACAAAAAAAAAAAAAAAAAAAACCCACAAAACCAAAACAAAACCCACAACCAAACCAAACAAACACCCAGCTAGAAAATATATTGTGCTCCAGCTTAAATTGCTGTCAGAAGTTTCTGGTTTTATATTTTGCAAACCTCACACTTCAGTATTTCTGCTTTCCTTGCTGAAATTCCTAAGCCTTTATTTTCCTTAAATCACAGTATAAGTAAGGCCTTCAAAATCTTACTGAAAATTCATGATGCATATCTAATACACAGAATACTAGACATATTCAAGGTTTTATACATTAAGGGGATGATATCTTTAAAAAAAACCCTGTAAATTACATTTTATTTGTGAATTAATTAAAATCTGTGAGGTTATATCTTTCAGTGAAGACCAAAAATAGAGACTGTAAACCTGTTGAAAAATCTGGTTTATTTTTTCATTTAAAACCCTACCACAGCACCACCATATCTAACTCAGACTGTTGGTATCCTTGTAATGATCTATCACAGCGGGAGGTGTGTAAAACAAGAAGCATATTTTACTGCATGCCAGTCTCCTTCCTTGCGTTCCTAAAAAGCACAGTTACATTATATATTTAAAACCTCAAGGAATGTGATGATATTTCCACACAGCAGATACCTGCTGGGAGAGCTATGTTGGAGAATAACATGAAAAGGTTTCATGCTGGAGTAAGAAAAGCCGTTGTGCTCATGTTGTTTCATTTTCTTTTACACACATACCGGTATGTGTGTGTGTATATATTTTATATATATAATCTATTAATAAAACTGTTATATGATGCTACGTCTGATTTGCATTTTTGTGGCTTGTACCTGCCTGGGATAACCAAGAGCTGGCTTTGTGGCTCATTGCACTGCTGTCACATGGAATCTCCATTCTCTACAGCTATGCATATGATGATTTCCTCTTTCATTGCGGCACCATGTTTTCCCCTGTAGTAAGCATGTGGTGAGAAGTGGCCCATCTTCAATGAGAGTGTGTCTGTCACTGTCATTTGCTACTGGACGTGTGCTACTTCAGGAGTCTGTCTGCTGAAGGTTGAGGCCATTAGCATGGGTCTTACAGTAAAGTAGTCAAGATATGTACTGTTCTGGCACTTAGGGAAAATGAAGAGGGTGCCATACCTACCATGTGTTAGAAATTTCCATTAGTTAAATGGCTGTCACTTATCCTAGTAGAAGTAGATAATATTCCGGTGATAAGGAAGTTTTTCCTTTGTAAAATGTTCAGGTTAGACAGTATCACGGGTTTAATTCTGAAATAATATTAAACCAAGCAATTCTTGGATTGGATAATATTATTTGCAATTAATAGAGGACTTCTCGGTTTTCAGTTCCTCCTGTGCTTTACAGATGATTTTTGTGTGGTGTATTTTTGCTTATAAAGCGTTTTCAAAGGTGTGTACCGTTAGTGCACCTATAATGTAATTATGACAGAATGTGGTATGTTGTCTGAAATAATTTTCCTTAAGATGTTTGACATACAGCTAATTTAATGGCACGCTAGAGAAGGAGATGACTGGATAATATAAATATGATGTAGTTAGCAAGTTATTGCTGGCGTACGTGCGAGTTGGCAGAAGACCTGGGGAGGCTGCCTTTTGGTGTTGCAGGGGTACTTCGCTCTAGGCCTGCTCTTGCCACCTGTGCCATGGTCCTTAGGGATAGCCAAGTTCTCCCCTCCAGCCTGAAACCCAGTGGTTTGTCAGGCAATTGCCTGTGTAGGATCTGTAGTTGTAAAATGCGGCAGGGCGGGAAGCAGCTGCTGCAGATTTCCTGCGATGGTTTAGACATGCCTTGGTGTAATAGCCAGAGCAGGTAGCATGTGATGCTGGCCATTAGGAGGATGTAGGCCCTAACAAAACATTTAGCCCCAGACTGATGTTCATACCCACGCCTCATTTACAGTCCAGATCACTGCTTTTGGTTTCCAGCACCAACACCGAGATCTTTCAGTGTTCACAATGTTCAAAACTGTTCTGCACAGGGATACCACCATAGGTATGAAGAAATATACAAAGCAAATACAACTCCTTGGGGAAAACGTATCAGGAGATGCAGGAAGTGTAGGAGACTTTCTGGCTGTGTACCAAGCACCTGTTTACCTAGCTATTATTCCTGTTATCTGTGGTTCTTTGTTTGGGATTACAGTCTGACAAAGAAGTGGCTGGGAATTACTGATAGGAACTGATTTTTTTTTCCAATAAGAGAGACAAAGAATTCGGTTAAGGAGACCAAAGTCTTTAATCTTTCTGACAATCTCATGTAGCATGATTCCAAAATATTTAAGTAATTTTCCTCTAAAAAGTAGGATGAATGTGAATTTAAATGTATGTATTTCTTGTAGCATTTATGTGAAATATGCAGGTTAATTATTTTAATAAAGAAACTACAGTTTTCTATGTACTTAGGTGTAAGTTTTGTTGACAGAACATTTACTCTGAAGGCAGAAACACCATATATTGTGCATTAAATACATCTCTAAGCATAGGGGAAATGAGTTTGAGAGCCAAACTACGGGTTTGATTTCTTGTTGCCTTTTGGTAAAACGTACAGCTCCATTTACACGGGTAATTTGTTGATATTTATTTTTTTCCTGTGTGTTCATGTATTTTAACAGCTGTCCTGCAGCTTTGTAAATTGCTTATTCCGTCACCTTTCTGTAAAGCAACAACAGTCTGTGCAAAAACAGTGTAAGATTGCTGGATACATTTTCCTCTGATAGTATTAGTGGCACATGTATATAAAAGATGCTTTGTTTACAGTTCCTCTTATTTTTGTTAGAAATGGTTATTAACAGCGCTTTCTACAAAAAAAAAGTATTAACACATTTAGTATTTCAGCTGTAGCTATAATCCAGGAAAGCACTAAGTATTGAGTCTTCTGTGTTTAAAGTAAGCCTGCATAACTGGCTTGGTAGAGAGGTGGTGAAAGACTGTGCTCTTTTTGAATTGTGTTTTTCTTCAGCAGCCAGTAAGTCAGTACAAAAGAAAATGTGATAAAACTTTCCTTTAAATATGTGTGTATGTCTCACTAACCCCAGAGGAAGCAGGAAGAAGTTTGGCTTTTAAAATTGCAGTAGTAGTCTTTCTCACGAGAAGCTCTGGGAGTCTGCTTGGTTAGCACCCTTGTGAGAGGTTCTGGTTCATTCTCTGGGACAATGTACAACAGAAGTTACTGAGCTTTAATGAGAAAGGAAATCTGGTACTTGTTCTGAAAAACAGAAGTGCAGAACCAGAGTGAGCTCAACAAAACTCAGTCTTAAAAGCTGCGAGAAGGGTTTGATTCGGTTATAATTACTTGGTTCTACTGAGGAAATAATCAAGAAACAGTATCAGACTTCAACTGTGAACAAATGGTTCCAACATGCTTGAGTCGTTCAGCTGATAAATAATAGAGAAGTCATTTAAACCCACTTATTAAGAATTGTGTTGAAGAAAAGGCCATTTTTTTGAAACTTTGTGTTGTATAGCAAGGGTGAGTAAAAGTCAGACTGAGTAAAGCCTCCATGCTTGTGAAGAAAGAGGTGAGGACTTTGTAGAGCCGTCCTCTTCCTTCTGTATATGGCAGCCATGAAGTCTGGTATTTCTTGAGTTGTACTAATAGAGTCTGAGAGGTTTAGGATGAATCCAGTTACATTCTGTTCTTTCAATTTAGTTCAATAAAAACTAACACCACCAGCGAAAAAGAAAAAAAAAACCAATAAAAAAAGGTTTTCACAGGTTTTTTAGAAAATGTTCGTTTATATCTGAAAGCCATGTTCCGAGCTTAGATCTTGGTCAGTCAGGCCATAGTTTGATGCTCAGAACATCCAGAGAGAGAGCTCAGCCTCTCCCAGTGCTGCTGCTTCTAACCAACACAACCTTTCATCCTGAACCCATTCAGAGCACTGTTTGCTACCAAAAAAATTGGTCTTGAATTTTTATTCACTCCAGTTGCGCCTTTTCGTGCTTCTTGCTCTGCACAGACAAACACGCACACGTGCAGAATGAGGTCCCCCCTTCCCACAGGACCTTCTGTGCAACAGCAGGAGAAGCACAATTCTCGTTCCAGCACCAGTGTGTCTGAGGGGCAGCAGGTGAACTGCAAAGACAGGCTGGGAGTAAAGACTCAGAGCCTCCTTTTGCTCCTGCTGTGTGTGTGTGTGAATTTCTGGTAGCCTCACAGAGGAATAAGGTGGGGGCTACCACTCACCCCCTGCTGCTCCCGTGTGACAGTATTGGGTCCATTGCTTCACTTAGCAAATCCTGTTTGCTGTTCCTCTCGCTATGTTTAATGCAACATTGACTTGTTCTAACAGCATTTTTCAAAAATGTATTAAAATACTCTGTAATGCACTATAATACCTATTCCAAAGAGCCCCTTGACTGCACACATCATTACAGATGGTAGGAAGCTACAGTGGGATTAGCTGTTGACTGCAGATGCGATGCCAGTGCTTTTCTTTCTGTGGTTCCGTGTAATTTAACATGTCAATAGCCTCCCTGGTAAAACATGATAAAATTTTATATGGTACACTCATAATGTACCACATATTTACACATGAATGATATCACTCCTAAATATAAACAGATATTTCAAGACTGATTTTAGTAAATGACTTAATACAATCTTGACTTTTTTATATGTGTATTTTAATAGTGACTTCTGTTTCTTGCAGACAAAATTGAAGAAGCACAAAAACAACTTAATGGAACAGAAGACCAACAGAGAGGTAATACCAACCCCCAAAAATAAAATAGATAATAAATAAAGTATTGTGATCCTAGAGGCTGGTCCAAAGCCTTCCTGTGTCAGTGAAAAGGCTTGGCTGGGCTGGGCACTGGATGAGGCCCCAGGCATGTCTGTCTGCAGATCAGGGGCTGTGTCTGTAATGTCCTACTTTGGCTGAGACACAAAGGCTTTGTTTTAACCACTCAAGTAGCTGCCTTGACCTTGATGAGATCTTTGAAGCTGTAGCATCAGGGACCTTCACATTGCTGACTACAGCCTATGTTAACCCTTAGTTCATTATGTGATTTACCTAATCATTAATAACCGTATTTGGTTTATGGTGAGCAATATGTGATGATTTCCAACAGATGCCGAGGAAAGGGACTGATCATCACGGCTTATTTTAAGAAACAGATGACCTGTGGCAGATTTAATCTGTGTGTTAGAGCTTAGAAAGCTGGTGGAAAGTCATTGCATTTCAGGACTGGCTGACTGCAGTGATACTTGTTTGGTTGTGTGATAAATCTCATCTGCATACCGTGGAGATGCCCAGACACAGGGTGGGGTGCCCAAACAGAACTTTGCCAGGTTACTACTGGGCCCATCATGGGAGAGCCATGAGAGGTCATCTCCACAACCTAGAGGAGCAGAGGGGCAGGAAGAAACCCAAATTAAGGACTCAAAGAAAGGGAGATACTGTCCAAGCTCCCCTCAGGCCTGTGCATGCAGAGACCGAGCCCGTGTCCAGGAGGGAAACCATCACCATGTGCAGTCAGGGAACAGCTCTGCAGTTCACTTTTTGGACTAAGTGTTGCTAGCTGGGTGTGTGGGACACATTGCGGGGTGCAGGGGAGAAGCTTTAGGGGATTGCTCAGGTCATACTACCTGAATGTCTAGGAGATAAGCAAAAGGTGGAGAGAGTGAGCAATATAGGTGATACGGGAAGGAACATATCTGGGCAGTAGAGTGATAACTGAGTAAAAGGGTTGGTTTGTGTGTGCTGGCAGGGGCTGGCCAGGACACTTGTCTGGGCACATTCTGCTTCTGACCAGCACAGTCTGTTCTGTCTCTTCAGTATCTCAATGCAGAAGGGGGGCTATAGGAAACAGGGGAGTCCTGAACAGTTCTGGCTGTGTGTGTAATGCTCTGTACCAGCAACTGGAGTGGGGCTGCAACCCTGAGGTCTGATACATCCAGGTGCAGCAATTGGGGAGACTGGGATCCAGGGGTGGCTACTGGGCAGACTGAGTTTCTGAGCCAAGCTGCTGGTGAAATCCACCTTGGATGCATAGATATATTTCCATTAGTGGACCTTTGCTCTGCTTAGCCAGATCAAGGAGCAGGATGAGGTGGGAGTGCTCAGAGTGTCTGTCCAGGATCTGTATATCCAGCCACATATATGTACATATGTATGGCATGTATGTGTTTGAGCTGTGTATATGTCCCTCTTGGGAAAACATTTTCAGACTTGCTACTGGTTGGACCTGGGGGCATGGAGCAGCAGCAGCCTCACTTCTCTTGGGCTGCTGGATTTGGCAGATGAGATACTTTCTAGTACCTGGTGTCAGTGCTTTGGCTTTTTCTGGGTAGGCATTTACCTTTCAGTGGAAGTGAGCTGCCCATCTGGCCTGTGACACATCTATGAACAGTGTTGTAAATTGTTGATGCTCTTTCCTGGAAGGTTTATTATTTTTCAAAACGATGAACTTCAAAGCTTTTCGGTGATTAGAGAGCAGAAGACATACCCAAGTGGATCTCAGCAGGGTCTCTCCAGCCCAGTGTTTGATCTCCAATGGAGGGAGTAGGACATACTGTTTAAGAACAGCACGTAAGCCTGGCTACTTCCTTTAGCCGATTCCTTATGAAGTCTACACACATTAGATTTAGGGATGTCTGCCTCATCCCTTTGTTATCTAGACATTCATGGAGCTGTTATCTATGAGTACAGTTGATTAAATGCTGTTTGCACCCAACATTTTCTGGCAGCAAACTGCAGTAGTTCACTATCAATGACATTAAAAATACATGATTTTATCTTTTCTCCTTGATTTCCAATTTTTCTTCCATTTTCAGCAGGTGCACCCTAGCTCAAGCACTGTGAGTCATTAAATCGCAGTTCTACACTCACCTTATCCGCTGCCTTCATGATTTTATAAATCTCGTCCATATTTTGCTCAGCTTTCTTCTCTCCAAACTTGTAGCTGGTTTCATATTTCAAGATGTTTAATACAAACTGTCTGATATGAGTACCAAGACTGTGATGTTGCTCTATGCATTTATAAAAGGTGGAAGAGAAAAAACATTAAGTGGGTAGATAGCAGACCTTCAAATGTTTGCAGACTTTTTAACAAACTAGGCCTTATATTAAATATTTCTTATGTATTTCTGTTTAGTGTATCATGGATAAGTGGTATTGTCATCCAAACGTGAAAAACTTGGCACGTAAGGTATAGCTGTCTGTTCTTGTTGCTGTTGGTCTCACAAAAGTAATACTGCTCTGGATGATTTTTGTGAAGGACCTGTTCAAGCTAAAGACGAGCTAACCTCTGCTTTCAGGCGTTTGTTCTCACGTGTGGCCCAGTAACATCTTTGCATAAAGGAAGATAAATTCTCTAGTGTAAACTTAGTGATGCACTCTGAAAGGGGTGGGGTTACAAAGGTTTATGTGATGGTAGCACTCAGCTTTCAGCGTCTCAGAATCAAAGAGAGATTTGACTTAATTTTTGGCTTCTAGCCTAAATTCTTATGGCTAGAAACCGAAAAATAAATTTTTACATCGAAAACTCATATAGAAATAACTGAGATAATAAAGTTACTCTTTTCAAATTAAAACTGTCCTCTGCCACTATGGGGGTTTTTTAGTTTCTTAAATGCCTGAATAGATCACATTGATATAAATAAGCACGCCC
>VWZT01015290.1:0-42843 GCA_013397055.1 Pachycephala philippinensis
GGTCTTTGCATATGAGTCCACAGTAGTTTAATCCACTATACATGAAGAACTCATAGTGACAAAGACAATGGCAAGCTGGGGTTTTTATATGGGGGCAGGGACGGTGTCAGGGAGGGGTNAGCAGAACCCCACTAGTCACAGGTCGCCAGCCTGATGTCACCCCATTCACTATAACTCTTTGTGCCCAACCTGTGAGCCAGTTGCTCACCCATGGCATAACATGGTTATTTAGCTGTATGCTGGACATCTTGTCCAGAAAGATACTGTGAGAGACAGCAGCAAAAGCTTTGCTGAAATCCAGAAAGATTACATCTACTGGCTTTTCTAGATGAGCTAGGAAATCAGGTTCAACAAGCAGGATTCTCCCCTCATGAAGCTGTGCTGGCTGTGACTGTGCTGTTCTCCAGGTGTTTTTCAATACTTACCAGAGTAGTCTTTTCCATGATTTTACTTGGCATTGAAGTGAGACTGACAGGCCTGTGGTCCTCCTTCTCAAGAACAATTCTGTGTGATGAAGGAGGAATGCATTTTCTTCTGCTTCCCCTCTTTTGAAACTTCACAGATGGCCCTGGACTCACTGCATTGTAAAACACAGGGAAGCAGCCAGAGATTGCTTTAATTAGGGCTCCCTGTACTTCCCTCTTATTTCTTGTTATCACCTTTCTTTGAGGCCTGTACAGTCTTTTCTGTCTTCTTTATCATGTTTCACGTCTGCTCAGTTGATATGTCTCTGCTTTGATCTGTTTCAGTCCACATATACCTCTTCTCTCCTGCTCTCTCCCTTAGCACTTTCTCCCACAGGCATGCAAAGAAACACTCCCATTACCAGCACTTTTAATCCCTTTGGCTTCCCCAGTTCTTCGGAATATACTCCAGGCCTGGGAAGACAGTGGCTATAGTTATGTCCCCAGCGAAGGGCTTGCAAAAAGCCCCAGTGTCCCAGGTCTGCTCAGTGGGGACCCCAGTGGCTCCTGTTTATTGCTGTTGGCCTTTGGCCAGGCCAGCCCAGCCCGGGGGCTCACTGGCAGCGCTTGTTCTGGTTGCTCCGGCTGGATGGAAGGACCCCCCTGAGGAAAGCCTGGGGACTGGAGGAGCAGTGTGCCTGCGTGTCTGTGAGCACACGTCCGTCACTGGCCGGCGGCAGCCCCACCTCCTCGTGCAGGCTCCCGCATCCTTTTTATTGCTAAATTGCCGTTTCCCTGCTACCCTGAAGGGGCCTCTGGCTCCTGCACATCCGGCTGGAACTCCCTTAAGCCTCCTCCGGCATGCCTCCATGTTTCCTCACCAGTTCGGGGGGAAGAATAGCACTTAGTGAATGGCCCATTCACGCCCTGGTGGGCTCACAAACCACACAGAAATCACCGAGGTCTCCTCTGCAGAGGAGTACCCGAGTCAGCAGGAGACTCGAGGCGCTGCTGCTCCCGCTCAGGGCTGAGCACGGGTTGGCACGGCAGGCTGTGCCCGGGCAGCCCCTGGCTGTGCCGAGGCCATCGTCCCCATCGCTCCCCGCAGACCTGGCAGCAAAATAACAGGCGGCAGTGGCCCCTCAAGGGAGACTTGAGCTTCTCCTTCAGCTCCAAGCGAGGAGCTGGATCATTTCCAAAGGCAATGTTATGTGTACCCATCTGGAGGTTGTGTAAATAAATCGGTTCAAGGAAATTAACCGTGTTTTATGAGTGCAGAAGCTGCAGCTTCTTCTCGCTGGACCCTCGGCAAGGCAGCAATTGGTTGCATCAAACTGCTGTGCTCCCTGTGCTGCCCTTGGTCTGGGCAAATCTCTGCTGCCCAGGAAAAAGTGCCAGTAGGGCCAGGGGTTTCAATCATTCATACATAATCACTGGGGAACATCTGTACCTTGTGCATACAGGATCTTTTCATGCTTAGTTTTACGTAAAGAATTCCCAGCCCTCAAAAAGGCTGGGACTAATTTTAAGCCTCTCTAGGTGAAAATTTATATGCTTTAATAGCATTTTCTGCTGGCACTGCTGGTGATGGCCCTGGTACCTGGGCTCCTACTGTGGATAGAATCACTATTACCTTATGTTTTAAAAGGTGCTTTGGGAAGTCCCCAGCAGGGGAAAATAGCTGAACATAGCAATGGTGCCCTTATATTGGGCCCAGTATCCCAGGCTGTTCAAACAGCTGCCTTGTTTGCCTATTTTGACAGTAAAAGATGTTAAGGAAACATAATCCTGAGCCTGTTTGGTTGGACTGGTGTTTACCTCTGGAGTTCTATACATCATGTTTTCACATCACACACTTTTTCTTAATTTAACTGAACTTCAAATTTTGGCAAGGGAAAATAATGTTTTAGATTCAATCTGTCACAAGAGTGGGATGAGGAACTTTCCAAGCCTGACTGGACTTCTGTAAATTTTAGTAAAAATCTCTTTTCACACTTTCATTTCTAAAACTGAAACAGGGTTGTTTGGCTGCTCGCCTCACAAGTCTCAAAGGGCTTTTGAGGCTGAAAATTATTTCCCACTCTTCAGTCCACTTTCCCTCTTACATATTGCTTGAAGGCTTAGATCATCAGAGATGTTGAGGGGACTCTGTTTTTGAACAGGGATCGAGCTGGATAGGCATAACCCAGGGCATCGGGGGGCCAGGTTACTAATGCTCCCGAGGCTCATGACAGTAACTTGATCTTGCCTGTAAGTGTTCCCTGTGTGTAGTTCAGCAAAGACGTGTGTACTTCCAATACACACATTCAAGGGTTACACGTATGGGTAGCTGCGTAGATAGGAAGGTAAACGGGGTTGTGGAATATCCAAGATATTGCTGCTATCCCTCCAGAATAAGAAAACAAATTAGTAACTTGATCTTGCTGTCATTACATAGGTAAGAAATTCATTAAATCAGTGTGACTAATCCTGTGATTAAGGACTGCACACCAGGTTTGGGGCTTAATCTCTTCCGAGAAAATCCCCATTCAACAGAAGTAAAATGATCCTAGGACCAGTCTATGAGAGCTGATGTTTAAAGCATGTGGAAGAAGAAATCATAATTAATTAGTTTTGAGGGATATTTTAATGTTTAGGTAATTCTATTATACATGAGAAGCAATTGTGTCTTTGACTCTCCTGTTGTAAAGTAATGATAGTTTTTATTAGAAAATCAAGATCATCTGAATGCAAGGCTCTTTCAGGACAGCACAGTAATTTTGAAGCTTGAAATGAAGAATATGGTTCTTTGTGAAAATGCAATGACAAGGAGGGGATGCAGCATCCTTTTTCAGGAGTCACATTAAAAGGGTAAGATTAGAAGTGCATTATCTTGATACGGGATTACAGAAAGTCCACTTGCACAGCTGGTGCAACTGGCACTGAGAGGAAGACAATCTGCCTGCTCTTCAGCTTCTAAGCATCGATAACATCTGTAGGATAACACTGAGGAAGGGCCTTACTGAATTTTAAAGTAGTTTACATATATATATGTGTGTATGTCTGTCTGTGTGTGCGTGTGTCTCTGTGTTCTCAACCATTATCTTTTTGCTATTTCCAGTTTCTTAAATATTACACAGAGCTGTTAAATTCAGTTTAACTTTACAAAATTTCCTTTGACTCTTATTTTTGAATGTCTGTCTTTCAGCGTGCTTTCCAGGAAGGGAGGGAAGAGGGACCTGAATAAACATCCATAGCTGGGTCTTGTTTTCAGAGCAGTTCAGTACATTCCTGCAGGCTGGGCAGAAGTGGAAGGGTGTCTGCTGTGTTTTCTCAGCATTACAGGCTGTCCAGACAATTCAGAGGTAATTCATTTGCAGGAGAGTGCCACATTTAGCCCATCCACATATACTGAGCAGGTCCAGAAGAAAATGAGAGCACAGACTGATGGAGCCAGCATGCCCTCCAAGTGGGATGAGGTGATCTGTGAACTGAGCCATTAGACAGCAGAGTTTGCCAACAGTTTTATGAGAGCATCATGTGCTACCTACAAGGCTGAGACAGAGAGACCTTCGCAAGTTATTTCTATAAATAGCCTGAAACTTCTAACCAGTTTATAGCCTCAGTCTCTACAATTGTGTTTGCAGGTACCTAAACTGCTCAAATAGAAGTTGTATGTGCCATTAGGCATTTGCAGGCACAGTGCCTCAAAGGTCAGGTGATATCTGAGCTAAATCCTTACCCTGGTTAACCTTCACCATCCATCCTTAAACATAGAAAATACAATCATTCAGAAACTGGTTTAGTAGAAATGCCCAGTGTTGAAGCCTCTGTCTTTTGAATTGGTAGGTTTGGAGTATTTGTTGGAGATTATTTTTAGAGTGTCGCTACATCTTTGTAAAAGTGCAGGTCCCCTGTGATGTTACAATGTCTACATGCAGCATCACAAATGCTACACCAAGGCCTGGTGTAGAAGGTAACTAATAAACCAGCACCAACAAAATAGGAGTTGGCAAGACAGTTGAGATGGTCAACTCTTCCTACTTTTGTCATAGAAAAAGTTTTCTCTTTTGTAGCCCCTTGATATGTACATTCCATTAGCAAGGTGCATCTCTTCTCCCAGGTAAGAGACTGGGTGAGAGGAAATGACCTCAAGTTGCACCAGAGGAAGTTCAGTTTGGGTATTACGAAAAATTTCTTCACTGAAAGGGTTATCAGCTGTTGGAACAGGCTGCCCAGGGCAGTGGTTGAGTCACCATCCCTGCAGGTATTTAAAAGATGTGTAGATGTGACACTTGGGGACATGGTTTAGTGGTGGACTTCGCAGTGCTGGGTTAGTGGTTGGACTCTATGTCCTTAAAGCTCTTTTCCAGCCTGAATGAGTCTGTGGTTCTATGCTTATTTCTTATTTCATGCACCCAAAGGATAATAACCTGAAAATACTGTTAGTAATGAGAGCATGTTAGAGCTGGTAGCCTGTCACCACTTGACTTCCTTGCTGTCAGTTTGGGTTGCCCACAGACAGGCTCCTGGCATGTTTATAACCAATAAAGGGAGTTGTAAGATATCAGAAGGCACAGTCATAATCACTTTCTTCCTGGTGCCAACTGGGAGCATAATAAAAGATGCAAAGGAGGCCACCAATTTCTTTTTGCATTCAGTGAGTTACAGAGAAATTACACTGAAAGTCAGACTCCAGTAATAACTAATGTCTCTACTGAGCTCTGAGCCTATTTTGTGCTTGCAATTTCACTGAAATGGAGTGGCTCAAATAATTGCCTAATGAGTCAGGCCTCCGAGGAGCAGCATTTGACATCCTGGCAGGCAAAACATAGCTTTAATTGTCAACATTTTATAATCTAAAATTTCAAATGCTAACCGATCATTTAAAAGCTGCTGATCCATCCTGATAAGATACATATTTTTCTTATGAATGGTATTTCTTTTGATCTTTAGTTTTTTCTTGACTTATCTCTCTCTGCAGTTAACAGGGGCTATCACTCATTTGCTCTGGTTCTTGGTTGGTTTCTTTTTCTGGAGTGCTCCATCTGATTCACCTCTTATCACTCATGTTCTTTTGTCTTGAAAGTGCAACTTGTATTTGTTTAATTGTTTGGCCACAACAAGCTGCCTCATTATTCTTCCATCACTATCATCAAGCAATGTAGAAAAGAATAAAAACCAAAGGGAATATATCTTTAGTGTTATTTGATGTGCCTGAGTCTAGTTATAAATAAAGACACATGAGGGAAATATTTTGTGTAAAGAACCTGAAAATTACAGAGCCGCACAGATCCTGTTATATATATCAGGCAGAAATTGCTTCTCTGACTCCAGGGCTTTCTTATGAAGGAGAGAGATTGAATTTGCTTTTCTGTACTCTCTTTGCTTCCCTAAATTGACTACTTTTGGTTGCCTTTTCTTCCCTAGAAGAATTGCCATCTTGCCCAAACCTCCCTGATTTTTTCTACTTCACTTGACATACAGAATCATTATCATTTCTCCTTTGGCTGTTAAGCAAAATCTATCGCTTACCACAAGCAGTTTTTGCTAGAAGGAACACCCGAGTCTTTTCTCTTCATTTTTTTGAGGACTATCACAGAAAACACAGCTCATTTCAGTGTAAAGCATTAAAGGTGAATTTTGAGCTTTTCATCTCACCCAAGCCATGGTGAGGGCCTAGTTGCACTGTCCAGGAACAGGCCAGGTCGGGGAACAAAACTTATCGGTAAAATCAGGGTAGGTTTGAAAGGAAGGCCATGTGCATTAAAATTTGTTATGTGACTGTTGCAGCATCCAGTGCTACAGCTGAAGGCTGGGGCCAAAACCTCATGTCCATGCTCCAGGAGACCTGATCTGACGCTGTCTGCCAGAATTGGAAATGTCTGTTCCCAGCTCCAGAGAGAACAGAGGGCACCAGACGGAGCTGGCTCTGCTCAGCAGTACCAAACTCTCATCTGTTCTCCCCATGAAGAATGTCCCCAGCCCAGCTGCAGCACACCCTTGAGCATATGGATACACACAAAGGATGTGAGTGAGGAGCGGGTCAGGCTCGGCCTCGTGGGAGCTGCAGCTTAGGTGGGCATGGCTGTGCCTCACAGCCAACCCATAGCTGGTGCCCTGTCGGATCTTGAGCTATTTAGGGCATTATTGCCAATGAGAGCTATTTGAAAGCTGTCTAATTAACAAATCTTTAGTCCCAGGATGCAAACTGGTTGTCACACAGCTCACAGCAATAGTAAGCAGGAGTGTGCATGCTCTGCCTCCAAAGCACTTGCCTCTAGAGCCTAATGAAGAGAATGCTTTCTCTCTACATGGTACCACTCACCTCTGACACCCAGCAGCAAATTCCCATGACAAAATGGCTACCTAAAATACTGTAGAAAATTATCAGGAACCACTGAGTGGATAGAAAAGTCCTATCATCCTAAATGTATAGCAAAAGCATCGTGACACCTGAACATGACCTCTGAGTTAATGTGCCATCAGAAAGAAAGGTGCCATTTAAGCCCTGACTATTTCTCATTTTTGCAATCAGAAGAAAGAATCTTATTAGCCTGCTTACTTAAAGATGGCACAAGGAGCAAATGGAAGATGCTCGTAAATGATTCCTCTTTAAGTGACATCTGTGTCCTTCTGATGACAGCAACCACTCCTGGGAAGGCAAGTTTTGGCCTCCTATCTCATGACATAAGCTCACAATGGGCCTGAGGAGTGGTTTACCACTTGTAGGCATTTCACTCACTGCAATTACTTCTCAAGTGTTTTATCCATTCTGATAATGAAATGTTTGACAGACTTGCCACTCTTGAAACACATTTTCATTCTCTGTAGACTAACCACAAACTTGAGCCTGGCACGACACCTCTGAGCTCTAGTCACTCATTTCTCGCCAGTGGGCAGTTTGTGGAAATGCTGATATCTGACAGCTTGGAAAAACAGCATCAATAGCAGAAATCACATTTTAGCAAAAATTATTTGAGCAGTCAAGAACTACTTCCCAAAAAGTGTGAATGGTGAGGATGTGGCCCAGAGCACAGCGCTTTAGAAAGGCATCTAGAAATTCAGCAGAGTACAGTTGAATTTCAAACTGATCATTCCCATCTGTTAAGAGCTACATCTTAGAGAAGAAAAACCACTGCGGTATAAATCCTTTTTATCTAGAAATACTGGATTTGGGATCCAGAAAGGATTTGTATTTTTTCCCACAGACTTTTGTGCTTATTTTTGTCTGGAGGCAGCAGCTTTACCTCTCTGCCTCCACAGGTGCTGCTGGGAGGTAAGACAAGGATGGCAGTGGTGCTAAATTACAGGTAGTGCTCACCTGCATCAGCTGTGCCTGCAGCAAGTGATGTTCTGCCATCTGCTCCCTGCCATGGCCACTCTGATATCCCTGCTGTTGCAGTAAATGAGGATGGAGAGAGGTGTTCCTGTTTTAGCTTTAACTTCAGTGGACCAAAGAAATTACTTAATTCTTGTAGCCTTGAGCATGAGAGTTTAACTATGGCATGTTGAGGCAATAGCAATACCGTAGTGAGAATCCTATTTTCTCATTAAAATATGGAGGAAGCTTCTTCCCCTGTGTAAGAAAATCTCTCCGGCTGCTTTTCTGTACTAAGTGGAACTGTTTAGAAGGTTAAATATCAAATTCTAACCCAGTAGGAATTTGCTAGTCACTATATTAAATGATTTCTTGCTTCTAAGTATTGTACTTTAACAATCTTTAGAAACAAGATTCCAAATCTGAGTTGATTTTACCTATTTCCCAGTGCTATTCAGCTATTCAGAGCCTTGAGCTAACGGCCTCAGTCCTGCAAGCATTTGCCACACTTACTTGGCACTATGGCAAGTCCAAACAGTTCAAAATCATTAGTCACAAAATTCACTTTCAAATAACAGCATTTAAAAAAAAGATAAGTCAAAGCTCTTTCAGTTTGCTGTTTTGTTGCTGAAATAATTGCTTGGATTTTAATAAAATTTTGGAATCTCATATAATTTGAGATTTTCAGAAACAGAGTCAAAGAGAAAAAGTGTTCAATACTTAGCAAGTTGGAATGAAATTCAGACTTGATAGTAAGAACAGTTTTGTTCTCACTGACATTTAGGATATTTAGTAGCACAGATTATTTTTTAGTAAAAGTAATTCTACTCATTGCCATTTGTCTACACTCAGGCAAGAAGTAGGCATCATTTCAGCATTAATTTTTGGCTTCGGATGATTTGTGCTTAGACCTTCTGCTGAATCAGGGACGTGGAAGTGTCCCCTGTTATTAAAACAGTAAAATGACATGACCATTAGCAAGAAACCACTCTTGTGTTGATGAAAGCTGGCATGGTACAGTGCAGTGATTGTGTTATTGCGTTGTATTTTAATAAGATTCTTCAGCACTGTGTACATAGTTATCCAGGCTCAGCCTTGCTACCAAGTGAATAATCACAACTAGTAAGATTTGAGGAGAATCTCCTTTGTTAGTCTAAGATGTGCAAAATTGGGAGCCTGCCAAGGAAGGAGGATGAAGGTGACAGAGATGTCCACTTGCAGATCTAACCTGAGATCCCAGAAAGGGCAGTGTATGTTGAAAGCCTGGATCAGACCCAGTGGAAAACCTCTCCCATTAAACGAGCCCCTGGGAAAGCTGAGAGCGAGCCCTTTGCTGTGGGTATTGGGGAGGAGGGATAAGGTTTGCTCTCCCCAGCACCTCCATCTGAGGGCAAAGGCTGGGGCAGAAATCAGCATCTAGAGAGGATGGGGTAGCCAGCTGACAGGACTTGGCAAAGACTGCAGCTTCCCGCTGAGGAAGCAGTAATACTTGAAGAAAAAGAGTACATCTCGCACAGAGAAGTGAGAACGTTATCAGGCACAGCCTGAGCCAACTAGTAAAGAGGCAGATACTGCATGTTCTGAAAACAGAGCACTAAACCCCCTGGGAATGAAAAGGGACAAGAAAGAAAAGAGTGGGATGACTACCTCGGAGGTCTGCATGCTAATATAAGAAACATGAAAAAGTAATTGAAGAAAAATTTAATTCGCAATCAGAATTATTTTCTAACTGATTTGATAAGTGAAGGGACATGATACATTTATTATTTATTCTGGGTAAGTGGAGAGAGAGACACGTTTCTGAGGTGTGTGTGTGGTTGTGTCTGTCTGCTATGAGAACCAGTAGCCTTTGAGCATAAAAAGGAGAGGAAACAGTCCTGCTGCAATGGAGATTATTATCTGTTTCTCAGAAAACGAAAGGCTCCTTCGGATCTTTTTTCTGCCAAGGCAAGAGGGGTTGGTCCGGAGGGTGAAGGGAGAAGGCAAGTCCTGTGACAGGGATCATAAAGAGTAGTACTCCTGGCATTGAGTAAGAGAATAAATGAAAAGTAGTAAAATAAAAATAAGGGATTTGAGGAAATAGAACATCAATCAACTTGAGAGAGAAGAAACACAGGAGGAAAAAGGAAGTTTAAAGGAAGCTCTTAAAAAAGTACCTTCAAAAAGACAAGCACAGATTATTTCCTACAAAGGAGGTACAAGAAGTGTAGTAAGAAGCCACTTCTGCTAACTCGGGAGTTTTTCAGTGACCTGAAAATTATTTGACATTGAAAGTAGGTCAAGTTACTAGGAAGATATATGTAAGACTAGCACAAACCTGCAAGGACAAAATCAGAAAGGCCAAGGGGTATAATACAATAGAATTAACACAGGAGGTAACAAGAAAAAGAACAGAAAAAATATTTGAAAAGAACATTTGCTAGAACATGAGGACAAAGAAAAACACACCGCTGAGTGCAGGAGTAGTAGCTTTCTGTATATTGGCTCTACCACTGCTTCTGTCTTTGCTACCCAAGGAAGTCTCACAAGCAGGTTAAGGGAAGAGTTTTACTGAAAACACTATGAAATTGTTGTACAAGTGACTGGAAAACTAAACTTCTAGAGAAAAGGATGAGTAAATCTGTGCTATAGTTTTTCCTGGGTCTGGGATTATTCAATATTTAATGGTTTGGACACTAGACAATGGAGCTCTCTTGTACAGGACACAGGCTGGAGGATGAAACAGGAATTCTGAATTAAAACTGAAGTAGTGTGAAATAGATAATTTAGGTATCAAAAATACAAGATGGGAAGTTGTGAACCAGACAACTGCTTTTTGTTAGAGGCTCTAGGTGTGGATGACCTGGGTCAATGATGTTGCACTGCCATGATAGCGTAGCTTCACAGTGGGATGCACAAAGGAGTTGTATGGAAGACACATTCTGCCTTTGTTGTAACTGGTAATGTCTCAGCTGTGCTTTAAGAAAAATGGGACTAGGGCAGAAGCAGACAGATAAAGGCCAAGAGTCCACAGTTTCGGAGGCAAGACAGGGAACACTGGGGCTCTGAGGCAAAAGAAAGATGAGGAGAAGTGTGATAAAAGCTTCAGCATTTGTAGAAATGTTCTGCAGACCATGGATCAGAGGATGAGAAGAAATGGTCTCAAAAAAGTGCCACATGGAGTGCTTATGTTAAACAATAGATTGCAAATAACCTAACACCATGGCTGTCTGTCTTCCAGGGAAGCTGTAAGTTGTGGGGATGGCGGGCATGGACAGGGGAGTATCTCAGAGGCAGATTAGACCAACCTCTGCCAGGGATAACTTGGCAGAGCTGAGCCTGCCCTGGGGCATGGGGTGGACTACATGACCCCTCAAATACCCTGTCAGGGCTGGTTTCCATATTTCTACGACTTAAACATTCCCTGCAATGAAAATGGTTGTCACAGAGAAATTTCACAATTGACATTTTCCCTGTGAATTTCATAACTGGTAACAGGAGTGACCAGAATACCTAATGACTCATCCAGACAAAAATATCTTAAGGAGCTGAAAAATGAGAGCACTTAACATCATCTGCTTCAGTCTTGAGGGGACACAGGAGCAGATTTAATTTCCAAATGTGCCACATGTTAAAATGACGCATTTCAGACACAAACAATATTCCTGCTACACTGATATTTCAAAGATGGGAAAATATTTATCATTCTGAATTGAAAGTGTTGGATTATCAGGGATCATTCCAATGAAACACAGGTAATCATTAGAAAATACTATAATCAAAGCATCTGTTCTATGCGGCTTTTAGATCTGTAATGATCTAAAAGTGGGGAGCCTGATTCTGCTGCATGAAACCCACCTCAAAACAGTGCTGCCTCCAAGCTCTGAGACAGGCCTGTCTCTCATTTAGGACTAGGTGGAATGGTGGTGGGTAAGTACCAATAATGAGCTAGTTGGTTTTGTGCTTTGATTTTGACCAAAATTTAATTTGATTCTCACATGAAAACCTGTCTTAAGCAAGAAATCTGTTCTGATGTCCTGTTTACTCTCTATGTGAGAAAAATATCCCCTCTGCCCCTTTGCAGTTATGTGGTACATGTGCACATAGTGGCACTTAAATGCTAACACAAAACATTTTGATAACTCTCTGTAATAAAGATCCCCCTCAGCGTGGAGAAGGCAGGCAACCGAATCAACAAATCAGTAGACTAAAGCTGAAAATATGTCTTGGACTTTGATTGTATGAGCAGCTCCTATCTGAAAGAATGGATTTAAAAAATAAACAAAAAACCCCCAAGCTGAGATAGACAGATGGAAACCATACCCATGCCTTAGTATGGCATTTTCCTACAGGGAAATATTATTATCATGATTATCTATACCAAAGCCAAATGCAATAGCTTACGTAGTTGCAGCAACTCAGACAGATTCCCTCATTAGGAAATTATCTGGAGAGTTGGTTTAGGAAATGAAAACCATTGTATTCACCATCTACTCACATTCTCTTTTCCTCTTGTCAGCTGTGTAGATGGATAAATTCAAGATAATCTCTTAAACTATATCTGCCATGAGCCCAGATCTGATAAAAGCATGGTGCATTTGTAAGTTTAGGCACAGCAAGTATTCCCTTTGATTTCAGTGGACTGTCTGGTATATAAGGATAAGTGTAATACAACTCCTGGTACAGTTAGGTCCTCATCTTTACTGGAATGGAGAATAAAGCCTTTTCTTCCCAAAAGATTTATCACTGATCATAAACAACAAGCTAGCCTTTTATTACCTTGTATATCCCCTGGCAAAAGAGATGATCAAAGGCTAGCAGAGGGCCAGGATCACTAGCTATAGCCATGCACACTATTTATAAGGTACAATGTGAGTAACCTACCAAGAAGCTCTCCCACACACTAAGAGGAGACTCACTGTTTTTTACTGAAACTGTGGTTGGGAAATTATTCCCATCAAATAGCTCTTCAACACAAAAAAGGGCATATTTCCTTATAAAACAGACTCTCACCTTGATGCATGGCTAGGAGCAACCTCAGGATAACCTTCACTTCTCAGATGTGGAGGATGTGTAATGTGTAATATGGGGCCAGCTGCTCAAGGAGCTGAGACACTCCGTCGCAGATGGCCCTCTGCAAAGCTGGGGTAACCTGATCACCTGGGTGTGGGGGGTCCTGCCTCAGGAATGCAGGCAACTCTGTGACACCCAGGGCCCTTCCAGCATACATTTCTGTCATTTTGTGATGAATGCTGGAGCAAGAAAGTTAGTTTGAATCAGATCCACAAAAGAATTTGCTTTTGTACTTGCTAAAGATTTGTGTGTAGGGGTTCTTAACAAGGTTATGAACTTCCCAGGATGACTGTGCATGTATCTGCACTTTGAATAAACGCCCTGGGACTATTAGTCTATGCCCCTAACTAGGAGAAAACATTTGCTGATTGTCATGCAGATCCTAAGGGCTTCGGACAGCAGGACACATTTCAATGATTGTTTGCTGTTGGATTACTTGTGGTGCCGCCAGCATCTTTGCTCGGTGGGGTCCATCCTCTTGCCAGGTAATCAGCAGGAGAGGATAAAGAAATGCACAGTGTTATCTTGGCCTCTTGAACCATTTGCAAAGAAAAGGAGTAACACTCAACTAAGAAAGTTTGGCTATCTTTTAAGCCTGATAAAATCCTGATGAAACACAAGTATGAATTATTAATACAAATGGCATCAAATAGCAAAAATTCATGCATATAAAATTGACTTATATTTATATTTGAAATGTTTTTCTTTTCTCCAGTATAAGAGTTTGTCTTTAATGGCCTATTAGTGCTTAGTTAATGCTGCATTAGCTTATTTTAATGCACTGAACTACCAACAAAGAAATCACAATCCAGACATTACCTCAAGAAGCAAACACGGAAGAAATCATGCATGGCAAAGAGGTGCTTACTTTTTTCCTTTTCACGGTCTGTCTCACCAAACAAAATTAATTTGAATATTAGAAATTCAGTCTATACAATGATGCTCACCACATTACAGAAGATCATGTCAAGGGTAATTTCGTAGTGTGATAGCAAGAGAATTAAACCAGCCATTCACATTAACAATAACAAGTATTCAGCAGCTAATCACCTATGTATCATCTAAAATTCTTCCTCCGAATGAACATTTGAATGTGTCACCCCTTTTTTCTAACGAGCTTTCCTACTCCAGAAAAAAGGAGTTGTAATGAAATTCTAATGCAGTACCTGTATCTTTATTTGCAATTTTGCATACAATCTTTAAAATTAATTACTGAAGAGAGCTACACATAGTTGATATAAACAAAATAAACATTTATTTAGTTGGTAGATAGCTGATAGCCTCTAGATTGAACTATATGGGTCTCCATAGAGATGGTTACATTAAGGTTATGTGACTTAACTGCCTAGACTGATGTAAGTCATACTAGTAGGAACTTGAATAAATGAAAACTCTTAGTGGCAAGTAATGTCAGAGACAATAAGTATGAAAAAGCTTTCCTCCACAAAGCCTGGCTAGAAGTAGCCATATCACAAATTAACAATCTAGGTGAACTAGTGTGTGGGCTGAGGCTGTGGCAGAGTGGACATAAGATTCTGGCTGAGATGCTCCTATGAGGTGTGAGCACTGGGAGGTCAGAGAGGTGCTGCACAGCAGGAACACCACACCTCCTCCACAATGATGCCCTGGACGGGCAGCTTCCAGCCAGTGACTAAGCAAACCGAGAAAGCATAATCCAGTGGAAGTAAGATGTTTTTCTACCATACTAAACAACTGTATATGAGTAATGTAGGTATATGTACGCTTTACTACTTATTGCATGCTTTACTCTTTATTTATTTAATGAGCTGTATGCTCAAGGTTTTCTAAACAGACTTTTAAGTATATTAGTTCTTAATGCTTGTTTCTCAGGGGAAAGATCCTTTATTTCTCCTCATTTATATTTTATATTTAATTTTTCCTCTCTATATATGTTATATCTTAAATTATTCTCACTAAAACACAATCTTTGGTCATGAAAGGTAGGATTCATGTGACTGAGCTTTAGACTCATAGATTTCAGTATCTTGCCTGGTGTCTGTGTTCCCTCCATTATCAGCAGAGAGGCCTCTCCCAGGGGGAACTCATTTGATTTGCCTCAGATGCCTTCTTTAGATCGCAATGAATGCGTCTGTCATGGGAGGGCTTACATCTCTCTGCTTTGATTTTAGAGAATGCTTGTCTGCCTCCTTTACACTCAGTGCCTGGTTTTTAGAGGACTGAAGTTGGGAGAGCTGGATTTAATCTCTTCCTGCTATAATGATGTTCCTCTACAGGAGTGGTAGCTTTAGAGGGTTTTCCCATGCAGTTGCTGAAATAAGCTATTGTTTAGTATATTTGAAATAAGCGCATTTGCTCAGAAGATGACATACAGCTAATTTGCCCTCCTTGATTTTCCCTGGCAGATTTGGCTTGATAGAATCTGTGTGGTGGTCAAAACCCTACCATGGCAGGGCTCAGATCCTACTTAAAGATTTCTTCATTGCCCTGACTACGAATGTCTCCAAACAAACAGCCACATGCAGATATACCGCAATGTGCAGAGCTTCCAGTAATTTATTTCTGTAGCAAGCACTTCTCTTTGGAGGAGCTGGCTGGGATCTCCCTCAATCCAGAGCTTTTCCAAATGCTTCATTTTCATCACTGCGCCACATACACTGTAACAAACCTCGTGGCCTTTTTTGGAGGAGGAGATGGTGGTTAAAATTATAACCTAACCTGTGTAATGAATGCACTCCCCTGGCTGGTAAACAGTGATTGCTGCCTGGCAATAGAAAAGTTCTTTACAGGCTTCAGGGCAAAATTAATTTTGTGCAAGGGTGTAAAGTAGGGTCTATAGACTGCTTAATTTCCACTCTTGCTTGTTATATAACATTTAAGGAGAACTTCAAATGTGCAAAGCTCCTGATCTGGCCTTTTGACTTTCACTGGCTAATTTAGGATCAAAATACTAAATTTTAAGGTCATTACAAAATACAAAGAAAGTCTAAGAATAGAAGTCAGTTCCTCTTAGTTTCTAAACCCTGAGACGTTATGTGTCCTTATACATAAAGATACTCACTTCCTGTGCTGAAACTGTTCAACATCTTCTATAGAAGCTTTTCAGATCTTTTTTTAAGGCACTTCTACAGATTTCAGAAGGTTCTTAATATCTTGTTAGCATTTTTTCAAATTGATTTCTGATTACTTTCTCCCTAATTGTGTATTCCACAGCTGCAGTCTTGACAAGGCAAACAGCAGGAATCTGCTCGTCTTTGGGCTCCCTTTACTCTTAGAAGGTGCATTTCATTCATACAGAGATGTAATTAACAACCTTCTGGCTTCTCCATGCAAGCACAGCTTCTAAGTGATCATTACCAAAAGCAACAGGTTGTTCTCTCTAACAACAATTTCATTTGCACTTAATTATGCTGTATTAGGTGACATTGAAGGTGACACTAGGAAAGGTAAAATAGATCTGTATTGATTCAGTTCAGTTGTTTCTAATGAGGTAGATTGTGCTATAGGATGTTTCCAAGGACGTATGTAATGCTGCTCCGAAGAAGTGGGAAGCTGTGTGGCGTTTTCTTTCACTGTAACCGGAATGTTCTAAACTTTATTGTTTGCAGGGATTTACTCCAATTACCTTCCTCTAATTCCAGGTGGGGTATTTTTTTCCAGCCTATCTCTTATTTTCCTAAGCAAATGTTACTGTATAACTCTGTAGGAAATGGTCTTCATGCTAACTTCCAGCTGATGATGCTTTGGATAACTTTCTTCAGTAAAGATGTAGCTAGCAGAGATGTAAGCTACAAAACAAGGTTTCCTTTAGAGCAGTTTCTGTCTTACCTTCCCTTAATTATAAGTAATCCCACATCTCTTGGAGCATTATCCAAAATGCTAAAGTCAGTGAGTCTTCCCATCGATGTCAGTGGTCTTTCTCCCTCTCGGCTAGTGACTCAGTCATTTAGTACTTAAAAAGCTGTGAAATGATTGAGTTTGTATCAGCATGACATGCCTATTATTTGCTTGTTACAGCATCAAAGACTTAGAGAGCCCGGGGTGGTGCAGAAGCATCCCATCGGGCTGCTGGAGTTTGCTTTGCAACAGGAGCAGTCCCTTGCCACCACTCCCTCTTCAGCTCCAGCAGGACTTACTTTCCTGAGGTACTTTTGCCCCACCAAAGCCACAGATTTTGCTATTGATCTTTGATGTCATTCACACACTGTATGGTGTGTGTTTAGTGGAAGGAGAAGCAGAACTGCACCCAAAGGTGTATGAGCATCAAATGCAGCTGCAGAGGTGCAGGATCTACTCTTTTCTGCTGTTTCTCAAACACTACTTGTTACGTATTAGTCCCCATTCCCAAAGACAAATAAAATGGCAGACCACTTAAAAAAGTAGCTACACTGAATATTGCTGTTGCAAGAATAGTTTTTAAAATGTGTCAGAAGTGTTGAGACAGACAAAAGAGTCAATATTTTTAATGATGTGCGTATGAATGAGAACTCAGGAACAGAACAGACTTGTACTGGGAATAGTCATGCTAGAAAACCCAGTATAATGAGTGAAACAGGAAATATTTTTCTGTATGAAACACAGAAGAATTCTTTCAGAGTTTATAATCCCCTTTTTCTGAAGTCCCTGATCAAGTGCAGGACCGAATATTACTGTGTGCATCAGCTTTTACATTTCTTCATACTGTTTTCAAAACAACCAGGAGTGAATAAGTTAAAAAAATAAAAATCTGTTATCCTTTTTATGAGCTGTGGCAACTCAACAAAGGAATCGGGAACAAATTCAGTGGCTTCTTTCACACAATATAAGTAGAAGCTTTATTCCAGCTAGTTCTGGTCTGACATTTACTTCAAGTACTTATCTCTAGGAGCATAACAGGAAGGAAACTATAAAAATACATTTGAGGATCTTGTCAAGTTAAAAGTGGTCGACAAAGAATAAGCTTCTGCTGATACTTCAGTGCATTCCAACTCACCCTGTTGGCCAGTTTTGTTTTCCCCATACCAAAATCAGACACTGATCTTGAATTTTGGCTTTAAATTTATAGGTCTATTCTCCCTGTTGCTTTCCTATTACTCTACTTTTCCGTAAGGTTCAGAGTGATAACTCCTCCATGTATTTTAATGGAAGAAAATCCATCTGGTTCTATCTTAGTAAATACATGTTGAACTCCAGTAGACCCAGGCATATGTGCACAGAAGAAGGAGGGTTTCACAGTGCAGGAATTCAAATCAATTGAGACCCTGTTTCAGAATTAGCAAACAAAGATTTAGCTCATATGAACTTCAGTTCTAGTGGCATTTGTAGAAAGGAAATTATTAGACCGCTTTAATAACAACAGTCTTTGTATGGAACAATCACATGTAAGTGCTTGTATTTGTATACTTCAATGTCTTGCTCACCTTATTCTTTGTGTGGAAAGAGAACAACGCACACAACAACTGTGCACTGCAATAGCAATGTGTGAAGGGATAAAATCTGTGGTCTAGTAACTATATGTGGCATGTGGCTGGAAAGCTGTGAGTCAGGCAGTCTTGGTGAATCTAGAAGACTTTAGGGAGATGAGGCATGGGTTCTGCACCTTCCACGCTGACTTCTTACCCTCTGGACAGATGCAGCCTAGCTCTGACATTTGAGGAAGAGCTTTTAAAGAGTCTGACAGTGAAATGAGAAAACATGATTCAAGCACATAGGTGTTCAGTTTAGGGTTACTGAATTGCTCTGTGCCCTGTCTCCTCTGCACTAGTAAATATCCACTGACTTCAATGGGAATTTACATACCCACAGATTGATTCAGCTGATAAACAGAGGCATACAATGCAACTCATGTAAGATGCACTAGCTTATCCCACCCAGCTTGCCCTGCTGCTCCATGTGGACATGAGGTTCCAAATAGTCACAGTTGCCCAGCCTGGGTGGTTTGCATAACCACAGCTCAGCAAATAAGCAGCTCTGGTTGCTCCAGAAACACGTAGTCAAGTGACTGTATCACGCCCTTAGCTCACATTCAGATGCTTATATTTGGAAGTTTGAAGAGAATGAGATGAATTCCATGTTTTGTTGGAACAGACCTTACCTAACTCTGCCTCAATTGTGGCCAGGGAAGTGTCAGAGCACTGTTAACTGATGATGAGTTTTCATTTCAGTGCCTACTGTGCAGAGCTAGATACTGAGGTTTCAATGCAAAGCAGATGTAGGTGCCACACGAATTTCTGGCATGACTGCTGAGCTTTGTGGATAATGTTTTTTACTCATTTTATAGAGTAGAATGGATATGACACGATATTTTACAGTGACTTAGAGACAAATCCCTGCCCCAAGAAGCTTAACTGATATAAGTTTAAAATATATTAATTTCCCTTGCTTGTGGGAACCTTAAGATGTACAGCTTTTACTTCATTTTCTGCCCAACAAACCCTTATCTTTGTCTAAAAGCTGACACATAATGTGCTACCAGTTCCTGGAGAGCAGAAGCTAGTTGCAACCTGCATTGTTGCAATCCAGTGTATAGAACTATCTGCCTTTTAAACACAAGCCAGGTGGTGGAAAGTTGTGGGAAAAGAAGTAAAGCAAAAGCCGGACCTTTCATGGAAAACAATCATGAAAGTGACTGCAGAACTACAGACAGGAGCTCTCACAAGCTCGTGCAGGCTGCAGTTCAATCCATTCCTGTCTTGAGCTGACAATCCTCTGCAACATTCATTACTTACAGCTTAACACGTGCAGAGCCATTGGAGAAATGTGCTCTTTATTCACCTGAACAGCTAGAGGGGCACTCAGCAGGCAGCATGTTGCTCTAAAGTCTGCATAGCAGTTAGTTTTTTAAAGAACTCCATAAATAGACCTCCTCTTCAAAGCCATGAACAAAGTACATCGTGGAGGTACAGAACCCACAGAGGTTCAATTCAGATACACAGCAGAAGGCTTCAGCCAGCAGCAGCCAGTTACAGAACATTTCTCATGTTTGTCAAAATCACAAGAGTATTGTAACTAAAATGTGAATTTTCAACTTTGTCATACTCATAATTTGACCCAAGGAATATTTACCTCTTCCTCACGGCAGGTTTCCTCTGTCCTCTCCCTCTTAAAGCAAAAGTAGACAAAATATTTCATATTCAAGTACTCAAGCATTCAAATTACTTTAAAAGTTAACACCTATTTTAAGTCACTTGCTTTTCAAGAACTCAGGGTTTTATCCCACAAAATGCTTATTTAAGGTGAATTGAAACGTTTCATGCTTCAATAGAAACAGAAAGCAAGTGTTAGGAGACCAGCAAACCTCACAGTCTTCTGACTCCATTATTCTGGACTGGAAACTGCCTACAGTCACTTTCACCTTCACAATAACCTTGAGAGAAATTTTCAAGCTGATGATAACTGTATTTTCAGAATATTTTATACAGAGAAATAGACCTTTCACCAAAGCACAAGGCAATCACAACCCAAGCTGTAGGACACCCCCACTGAGACTTTGAGTACATACCCTATTACCTTTTTGTGCAAGTTGCTATAAGAAATTAAAATTTGGTAAGTAAATAAAAGGAATCTGACAATGATCTTCTTTATTTCATAAGTTAGTCTTAGAAAGACTCTTTTATCTAGCCAAGACTTTAAGGGAAAATGTGCTAATTTTTTTTGTGTCTCACTAAACTCTTATACTCTGAGCAAAACTGCATCAATAATTTTTAGCATCTTCTGACAACAAAATAGAAAAAATATGATGTGCCTTCATCTACCTACACAAGAAGGTAATGGCCATAGAAGTGGAGTACTTCATATCAAATGCTTACGTGAAATTGCTCATAATCATTCTCCCAGAATCATTAACATTTTGAATAATTAATAAATTCAAGAAAATTACAATCTATTCAAAGACAATCCATGAAAAAAGCCCGAGACTTCCAAACAAGTTATTCATTATAAATTACTGCTCTGCTGATGCAGTTACATTGCATAAAATGAAGCAGTCAACCCTTTAAGAACCAAATGTTTCACTACCCTTTCTAATGGGTGGCAAACAGATGAAATGAAGCACACAGAGAGAACTAACAGAGGAGAAACCTTGCAGTGACAGGAGATTATCCTCAACATATATCACATTTCCTATATTGGGAGTGCTGCAGTTCTTTCTAAGTAGAATAATAAAAAAATGATAAGGTAACACGAGAGCAAGAGGGATGCTGAGACCTGAATGAGTGTCAGTATGAATTTTCATTAGGCACAGCTGGAAGGTCTGAGAATGTGTTGTGTAACCAAGTCTATGAAAATTAAACAGTGTGAAAACTGCTGACACAACATCTGAGCTGCTTATACCAAAGGCAGCCCCACAGCTGGTGTACAACAGCACACATCCCTGCACAGAGCAGTGAACACCAGTTGATTCAGAGGTCATCAAAGACATTTTTTTAAAGAACCTTCAGAGACTGAAAAATGGACAAAATCTAAAACTGCCGTAAAAATTGCGGGTTTATAAAGTGCTGCCAAATCCTTTCTTGTGTATGAATGATAGACTTCAATGAAATGTGGCATTTTCTTCCACAATATACCATAAAAAATACCTGGTGAAATAAAGGTAATATCTGAGAACCTTTCATCCTCCTGGTGCTGCGTTAATAAAACACAGACACTAATCAGATGTTGCCTTTTAAGTATAAATCAGAGCAGAGATTCACATTCTTAAGGGTATTTTTACAGTGCTTTATTCTACTGTCAGATATGAAATGTGTGCAATCTGTAAATGAGTAACTGAATATGCCCTGGGACAATTTCAGTGTGTTTCTGTTTTTCAGATTTCTACGTCATTTCTATAATTCAGGTTTAGATTCCAGATTCCAGATGTACCTAGCTGTTGTCCCTGCACTGGCTTTATGCATCAGAAAAGCAGGTATTTGCAGAGGGGATAAGAGTGTTAGCACTGGCCAAAGAGCCTTGTCCTCTCTTCACTGCCTTGTGAAGCTACATCTCTGTGAAGCTCATCTGGCTTCTACTGCTTAGAGAGGGGTGGATGGGGTAGAGACATGTTGAGGTGGCTGCCAGCCCCATTCCTTACATCTCTTCAGTGGCAGCACACATCTCCCAAAGGCTGTTCCCCCTAATCTAGTTCACCTTCCATGTGAAGTTTATCCTTAGGCTTGACAATCCTTCTCCCCTGGGAAATGTCCCGGCCCATGCTCAGATCACCCCTCCTCCATTGTGCCTGTTTTGCTGAGAAGTCATCAGTGCTCTGTGCTGTTTGACAAGCTCACAAAACAGAGTTAGGAGACATTCTTAGGAGTCTGGTTCTGCTTCCAAATCTTTAAATAAAGTAAATTGACTTTTCATTCCCAAAGCATACAAAATCATTTTTGTAGTGGACTTTACCCTTGACTAATAAGATTCCACCTAAAGTAATTTCACCAGAATAGCATCAAATGCAGAAAACCCAAGAAAGATCCCTGGCTTTTTTCCCCATCAAATATCAGTAGTTACTAATTTTATAAAATTTTGCATGGTTGTAAGATAAATGGTTGATTCTTCCAAGGGAAGAGAGCTTGCAAGTGTTATGCCTCCAGGTGAATGGAAACTTAAGTCACATCTTGGTGATCTTCATTTCTAATATCCATGTCTGCACTCTGTGGACCAGAGGAGCTGCTGCCACACATCATGGCTGTCTCCATGCTTGTGCAACACCAGATTTCTTTCCAAAAGCAAGCACTGGGCACAAAGGGATGGTGCACACCAATGCAGGATGCCACCATACAGGCCAGATGTTGTCCATATGTGCACCTCAGCAGATTACTGAGGATCACCCTGTGCAGCAAGAGGGACAAACCCAATGTACCTGTCCTTCCTCTGGAAGCAGCAGTTGTATAAGAAAGCAGGGAGAGATAAAGGTGTACTTTAGAGGTTACCAAGTTAGAGATTCAAAGATCTCCAGCAACCAGCTTGAGCACTGAAGAAGGTACCACAAACCCAGCAGTGCTTTAACGTGGGTACTGGTTAATAAATTAATTAACTTACTATTACCAAAAGTTAAGAATTACCTTAGTAATTATCTGAATGAAGACTGGGGGAGTTGGTGTTTTTAGCCTGGAGAAGAGAAGGCTGCAGGCAGACATTGTAGCAGCCTTCCAGGACCTAGAGAGGCCATGCAAGATGGCTGGAGAGGGACTTATTAAAAGGGCCTGTAGTGATAGGACGAGAGGCAGTGGCTTCAAACTGCATAAGAGTAGGTTTAGATTAGACATAAGGAAGGAATTCTGGACTGTGAGGGTGCTGAGACACTGGCACATGTTGCCCAGAGAAGCTGTGGATGTCCCATACCTGGAACTATTTGGATGGAGCTGGATGGGCCTTTGAACAACATGGTCTAGTGGAAAGTGTCCCTGCCCATGGCAGCAGGGTGAAACTAGATGAAGGATGGCCCTTCCAACCCAAACCATTCTGTGATTCTATGATTCTGTGGCTATCTATATAAAGGAATCATCTTTACCTCATAGCATTGTTTATGTTAGTAGCTTCCCTCAGCACCTGTCATCAGCAGATAGTCGGTGTCTCCATGGCCCAGAGACAGTCCAGTGCTGTTGCTGGAGGCTCCAAGCCTAAATGCTTCCTGTCTGCATGTCTCACTGAAAGGGATTTTCCACTCTTCACTCACCCTGACCATTTGGCACAGAGATGATAAATACAAATAACCTTGAGGTGGTCATGTGTTTAAGTGTTTCCTCACATAAATATTTTTGTGGATTTGAATTTATAAGGAAGCCATTTACCAGTGTGTGGTAAAGGAGGTACTGGCCTGTTGAAAACAAGCAAATAATCAGGGTAAGAAACATTTTGTTCTGCTGTGCATCTCTCTCTTCGTACATTGCCAGGAGATGGTAATGAGCAGTGAGTCATGACTAGAGTTTCACTGGAATGAAAAATGGCAGAAATAGAACAGAAAGTACACCCTATCCTTTCAAGATCCCCCATCCCATAAACACCAGAACTTCATTAATTAGGATTTGAATGTAAATTATTGTGATTATAGCAAATTAATGCTGGGAACCAATCCAACAGATGTCACTGAGAATGCCAAGGCACATATATATACTTTTCCCCATATTGCCACTGGGAGCCTCATCTCCATCCATGGCTCCCCGGTACGTGCAGGCTTCTGGAGAGGCCTTTAGCATCATGCCTCCAGCAGCTTTGAGGCCTTAAGGCAGTGAAAGAATGAGGTGCAGCAGTATTTAGGTTTATTCCAAATGTAGCAGACACATTTCTAATAGTGCTTGGATGTAAGTATCCAGTAGGTGTTACAGAAGAACTCCAGGTTAACTGGAAGTATCATCACCTGAAGTTATTCTCATTATTTGTGCTAAGATAGCAACAAGAGACCAGTGATTCCAGATGTTATAGGCTGTAGGAATAAACAGACAGTCCCTTCTCTTAGCTCTCCTTTCTGCAAAAATTAAACTACTGGGGTCGTTGTATGAAGGTCATGTTCTGCCTGCAAGGCCCGAGGAGACTGGGAAGCCCTACTGGACAGCCTTTTGCTTGTTAAGCCCATGATGTTAGAGCAGATCATGCTGGTTTGGAAGTAGGCATCCCTACTTCTAGAGCTCAGCTATTTTCTTGAAAGTGTCACACTGATCCTTAACAGCCAGTCACATCTGAAATGTTCTTTGGGCCAGCAGGAAAAGAGGTTCTTTCACTTTCCCTCTTCTCTGCCTTCTTTATATGAACTTTTTTAGCAGCAAGTTTTACTCTGTTCATGACAATCTTTCTATCGCCACAGAAACTTGACCTGTGGTTATCACCTGATTTAAAAAAAATTAACAAAATTTCCATCTTCCTTATGCTGACATATGCATGTATTTTTGTTCAAAAACATCACTGACAGGACAGTTAAGCAGCCTGAGTTTTCTGCAACACATCTTCCAAGTATGCTCATCACCCTGCAATCGTTCTATTGCAAGTGCCTACAAAATCTTCCCAAACTAAATTTGTCAATATCAGGTTCCCTGACTACTTATATGGCATTTTATTTGGTCTTGTCAGGACTCAACCCCACATCTATCTACTTCACCCACTCTTCACAATCTCTTGCACCTCAATGCTCCCACCTAAACTCTGTATTTTTTCATTCCTCCTCCCTTAGCTATGCTTCCACCAATCAGGACCCTGTCCCTTTTCATTCATGCAAGGCAGGCTGCCAGTCCTCAGGCCATAGTCCTGTCCTCATCCTGAGCTAGACTACATCTGGCATCCTGGACTAGAACACAATTACAGGCTTCAAAGTGATGTATGTGTGAGGCAACCACAGCCACCATGGCAGCACAGAGCTCTGGCTGTGCTGGTTTGCCAGTGGATGGAAGTGCCTGGGTCACGTCTCCTGAAAAGCCCACATGCAGTGAGCTGGGAGAGGTTGTGGCCACTGCTTCCCATTCAAACATTTCATATAACACTTGAGCAAGGTCTAGAATGATAGTTGGAAGAGCCACCAGCATGTAGTCTGTATTTCCTTGCCTGCAATGAACATCTGGATGTGATGTGAGGGGAACCTCTGCTTCTTGACTCTGCTCCCACCTCTGAAGGGGCAGGCTGAGAAATCCTACTCTGCAGCTGACCTGCTGCTCACCAGCATGAACAATCTTATGAGCTCATAACACATAGCCAATGAGAAAACACAACAAATTCCATTTGCTTTACAAATCTCCAGGGAATTAACAGAATGGTGTGGAGAACTCCGCCAGTTTTGTTCCATGTGCTGGGTTCAGCAGATTTCTGATTGTGAGCAGCTGGTAGGATCAGTTCAACATCTGGTGGTTGGTCCTTTTAGCAAGACATAGCCCGACATGTGGCAGATGCAGCAGCAGAACTGTGTAACCTTCGTCTCACCTCTCACTGGGGCTGCCAACCTAGGCTACGAGAGCAGGGCTTGATCCCAGTGCCACACTATAACCAGGAATATTCTTCAGCCATCCTAAATAAGCATCTTTGGAACTTGGATTTCCAGCCAAGACACTGTTTGGGGAGACAACTGAGAAAAACTAATAACTGAGGTAGCAGAGAATGTCCAGTTATCTTAATTTTGGTCTTTTCATACACTTTACCTGCAAGACTTGCATCTTAGATTCATGGTTTTTGGGGAGGTTCAATCTGAAGACTTTTGCAGAACTGTTTAGAAATTCACTAAAACGTGGAAAGAGAGACAAACTGGTTAAATGGCACACTCCAAAAGTCACTCATTTGTTGTGACACAGGAGATGCAGATTCCTTCAAACTTGAGTTTGAAAGAATCTGCATGTCTTCACCGATGGCTTCACCATTTTGATCCTACAATTATCATTATTTTAGTGTTACTAGGGTGATAAAAATTATAAGAATGGCATGATGTGCTGTTAGTGTGATCCAGCCAGCCATTAGCTGGTTCATTTTTCTAATTCTCAGTCTCAGTGTTTCTAATAGTTTGGTTATAGTCATGGATTATGATAGCATGCACACATCTACACTGCAATCAGAACTACAATAAGTTTGAATTAAGCCTTTAACTACACTATTTCAGACAGCTGTTTTTTTACTTTATATCTTGCTTCAGAAGAAATCATTAATATCTTTCACATAGGCACACTCTCTATGCTGTTATAACACTGTTATCCAAAACAGATTACAGAGCAGACTCATCAGCTGAACAATCTTGGTCTCATAATATGTTTTTCAGTATTGGAGAAAATTGTCTGGTTTATTAATGGCTACTGTTTACCTAGAGTTTTTCTACAGGAACAAAATAATGCAGCTCTATTGCTATCTCTCTGTCAATATAAAGTATATTTTCATGGAAATATTAAAGAAAAAGTAGTGCTCCTTATCATTTATTGTATCTCCATTATCAAGTCCCAGCTGAAGTAAGGACCTCAGTGTACTGGATTGCAACCACACAATAATATTTGTCTCCCATGTATTTTAATTACCTATCATGTATTTTCCCTCTTGGAATATATATTGAAAGAGTAGCAAATGAGGATGCATTCAGTATCTCTATCCAAAAGGGAGATGTTGTTATTTATTTCAAAGGGATAAAAATGAGTTTGCATCAAAGATGTTTCTAATTTCCTTTGTTATCGCTTTATTTAGGCAGAGGCAACAGTTTTTAGTAGTTTTTGTAGTTAACATTGGAAAAGCATCTATTTTGGTGTAAAATGTACATTTGAAAGTAGTGTTTACTAACATACCCTGGTGACAAAAAGAATTTTAAGTACTTCAAGAAAATGTGTTTTATTTCCAAGTAATCACTGTAAGGTGATGGTCAGATTTTACCAGGCTACCTTAAGTTCAGTTAAGGATAAAGATCAGTTCAGGCCATTTTTATAGTCCTTTTGTATAAATATAGCATTTTCCAATGGAAATTAAAATGGATTTAGGAAAAATTTTAAAAAACATTGTAAATAGACAGTGATGTTTCCTTCAATTGGCTAAGTCATGGTTGTCCTGCTGCTATTTCTCTTTCCACTAATTTTGTTTACAGTTTCATTCTATAGATATTTGCAGGAAGGAGAGCTTAGAAAACAACATTTGCACTATGGGGTGTTTCAGATGTTTTCATATTTGTACTAAATCAGATTTAGTAATTGGACCAATTTTTATGGGAATAAAACACAAAAAGTTTTGGTTGAGAAATACAGAAATATTTGCTGAGTATGCAGTCATATATCAATCAGGATTTTTTATAGGACTCTGGAGAAGGAATGCCCTGGGGCATGGTAACAAGGAAATTTATTCCAAGGATTTGAAGCACTGAGGTTGTAGTTCAGATTCAGCAAAGTCAAGCCAACCTCATTCATTTCCTTCTGTAGTGCAACAAGTCTGTAAATTTAATATTTTTGGTGAGGTTTTGTCATTTGCAGGATTAATGGTTAAAACCCTGTTTTTTTCTGGGAAAATGCCTAATTGCGTCCAAAAGAAAGTGAATCTTAAAGCCACACATTGGCACATTCAAGGAAAATTAAGTTTTAAATAAACCCAAACAGGTTAAGTACACACTTGTCCAAGAAAGGACTAGTAACTGTGCCTTGCCCCAGCAATGTCAGCAACATGTGTGAGAAAATAAAGTTTCAACCTGAGAACTCTTATCAGTCAACATATGGAAGAAGGCAATTTGCAAAATAAAACAATCCATGACATTTCACTAAAGAGATTTGAGGAAATCATGATATGCTTATAAAATTTTGGGGGAGGGGGAAAAAAAGAGAAAGGCTTTATCTGTCACAAAATACATAGCTGCTATTCCTTCTATTGCCTTGGAAATAAAGTAGTTTCATTTACAAGATATCGAAGATATCATTATACTCCCTTTCAGAACAGAAGTTGCTCTTCCTCGGCTCACTTGACTGTTTTTGTACTATAATTTAGGAATTCCAACATAAATATTTTAACCATAAGGAAATGTTGCAAGCAAAATATGATTTGTGTACAAAATGCTTCAATTTAAAATAGAAACAGTCCTCCTTTGACAAGGTTAAATGCAACTTTTAACACTTAAAGGATGCCAGCAGATAAAACACAGAAATAAAAAGCAGAGAGCCAAAAGACACATATGGAGTTAACAATGCTCTTTAAAAACTCAGCAGAGGGGGCTGGCGTTCTCACACATGGGAGAGCCTTCAGCGAGCCCTGCAGGGAATGGGTCTACAGCTCAGGCGTCTAGAATGGGAAACAGCAGCTGCTTTACCCTGCTGTCTTGGTTTTGCCTGGGATAGAGTTAATTTTTTTCCTAGTAGCTGGTACAGTGCCGTGTTTTGGATGTAGTATGGGAATAATGTTGATAATGCACTAAGTAGTGCTTACTTAAGTCAAGGACTTTTCAGCTTTCCATGGTCTGCCAACAAACAGGTGCACATCAAAGTGTGAGGGAGCATGGCCAGGTCGGATGACCTGGAATGGCCGAAAGGTTATCCCATACCACAGAACATCAATATCAGTGTGTAAACGGAGAGCAATTGGCTGGGAAGGCTAATCACTGCACAGGAATGGGCTGGGCGTCAGTCAGTGGTAGTGAGCAACTGGATTGTGCATCACTTGTTTCTCTTGGCTTTTATTATTCTCTTTTTCTTATCTGCTTTTTTATTGCTGTTGTTATTGGAATAATTGTTATTATATTTTACCTCAATTATTAAACTACTCTTATTTCCACTAATGGATTTTACCTTCTTCTGATTCTCATCCCCATCCCACCAGGGATAAGGAAGGAGAGATATGGCTCAATTTATTTGGGCCAGAACTCCCTAGGCAGTACTCTGACCTCTGCTCTTCACGTTTCAAGTTATTTGCATCTCAGCAGGACATGGTTTAGCATTCAGTTGGCTGACTTACTTTGAAGTCTAAACACAGTTGCAAGAAACTGTTGACACCTTTTGATCTCAAAAGTCTTCTTTGTAATTACAGCTAAGTTGTCTCTTTTCCACTCTGGGGGGGATACAAGCACATCTGTAACTTTGAATTGCAAGGGAAGAAGATGGATAGGGACTACAAGGAACTGGGAGTGGAACCAGTCTTTTCCACAATGTAGCAGCTGTGATTTTTGTGAGAGCCGCACTTGTGGTAATTTCCCCCGTGAATCACACTGCCTCGCTGGCAACAACACTGGGGGAAATCAGAAAACTGTTCCTGAATCTGACCTGCTTTTACCGGTGCACCCACACGGCAACCCGTTTGCACTGGTGGATGTAAACCACATCCAGTTAGAGGTGAACTGGGCTGATTATTGAAGAGCAAGCTCTCTCCCAGACAACGTGTACGCCAGAACAGTGCCTGCTCTGCTTCAGTTCCTTGGACACTGAACAGGCATCTCGGTGCCATCTGGCAAGAGGCTGCACGGGGATGCAGCCCTGTCCCTGTGCAGAGCAGCAGGGGCCACAGGCAGCCTGGGCAGTGTGGACCTGCAGGGGCAGGGTGTGTGTGCACCGGGATCAGCCCTGCACACCAGGAGAGACTCAGTCATCCCGCCCAGACCGGAAACCTCTCCCACTTGAATTCAGGTGTATTGTAGTGTCATATATCAACTACAAAAGCATGAGGTGTTTTGTATTAACTACGTATGCAGGCATATAAATGCATGTGCGTAATACAGCTCTTTTTAGTTTCCCATAGAGATAATTCATTCCCTCTACAGGATAAGCAGAAACCTTGGGACAGCTTTGTTCTCCCTTACACAATGCTTTCCCTTATACATTTCCCTTATACATTGAAACATTGCTATTCAGATTGACTTTTAGTGTGAATCACACGATCATGTTGATGCTTCAGAATGTAAGTGCAGAGCTCCCTTTTTGTTTTAATGGCATTTATGAAAGAAATCAGAAGAACTTGTTCAAATTTAAAATACGGTAATATATTACCTTCTAGCTATTTTTAAAATTTTTGTTTTATTTCTGCAAAAGGAAAAGAAAAAGCAGTCTGAGGAGATTTACATAAAAAAAAGTACCAGAAGATCCACCACCCTGGAGGAGATTCTCACATAAAGTTTCTCTGTATTATAAAGGCAATAGTTTTCTGCATAGGTATCGTTGTTGTTGTTGTTGTTGTTGTTATGGAACTATGGAATTAATCTCTGTTTTATTGAGAGCATTCTGAGCTTATATGCACTTTTTATTATACAAGATATGCAACTACTGTGATAATGGCTAGAAGTGATATGCAGAAACACTGAGAACTTGTTTGGGAAGAGACTGAAGGGGAAGAACACATATGACTCACACAAAAAATGTATTGAGCATTGTGTTTCTACAAAAGATAACTGTCTACAAGCCTGAGAAGCACAAGCTGCTGTGATCTCATGTTCTCTTTCACAGAGCTCCCATGCTGGCTTTGCATCCGGGTGGTGTGGAAGAAAGCAAATGTCACCCTCACTCTTGAAAAAGGGCAAAAAGGAGATCCCAGGGAACTATCAGCCAGTCAGCCTCACCTCAGTCCCTGGAAAGGTTATGGAGTGCCTCATTCTGGAGGCCATCTTTATCCACAGGGATGACAAGAAAGTGATCAGGAATAGTTAGCATGGATTCACTCAAGGTAAATCGTGCTTGACCAGCCTGATGACCTTCTACAATGAAACAACTACCTGAATGGATAAGGGGAGAGCAGTGGATGCTGTGCACCTCAACTTCAGCAAGGCTTTTGACAGTGTCTCTCAAAACATCCTTATAGGTAAACTCAGGAAGTGTGGACTGGATGCATGGATGGTGAGGTGGATTGAGAACTGGCTGAACAGCAGCTGCCAGGCCTAGTGAGGCCACATCGGGAGTATTCTGTCCAGTTTTGCTTTCCTTAGACAGATATGGAGCTCCTGGAGCAGGTCGAGTGGAGGGCTACAAAGATGATTAAGGGACTGGAGCATGTCTCCTATGAGAACAGGCTGAGGGAACTGGGCCTGTTTAGCCTCGAGAAGAGACAACTGAGAGGGGGCCTCATCAATGCCTATCAGTGTCTGAAGGGAGGGTGTCAAGAGGATGACACAGGCTCTTCTCAGTGATGCTAAGCACTAGGGCAAGAGGCAACAGGCAGAGACTGACACACAGGAAGTTCCACTTGAATGTGAGGAAGAACTTCTTTACTGAGCAGATGGCCATGCACTGGAACAGGTTGTCCAGAGAGGTTGTGGAGTCTCCCTCGCTGGAGATATTCAAGAACTGTCTGGACGCAATCCTGTGCAATGTGCTCTGGGATGATCCCGCTAGAGAAAGGAGGTTGGACCAGATGATTCACTGTGGTCCCTTCCAACTTTGCCCATTCTGTGATTTTGTGATTTCATTGAAGTAGCCCTGGGTGGGAGTGCTTCAGTTTAACTGGAGAGAAGCAATGGGCTTCAGCACAGATTGTAAGGAGATTATAAAAAATAACACTGGACTTTTCCTCTGGAAACTCTGTTGTGCTAACACCTGCATTATTTCATTTCACTGTGACCATGGCTATTACCCAAGCCATCAAAACTAAAATCACATGCATGGCAGCTCCCCGTTACTGCTGTCTTTGGCACAATGATTATTGCCAAAAAAAGGACAGAAAATATGGTTATGTGCTATTCCTGCCAATGTTGGCACATCTCTAATTTTGCATGGGTGAGCAATTCTGGTGAGTTATCATATAAAAATTTATTTAGCCTTATGAATTCTTGCAGTAATACTATTATGATACAGTAAGTTTATTTTTCTGAATCTGTGTTCAAGATACAAATGATGATGTGTATGTTAGGAAACAACAGGAACAGATGAGTGTTGAAGGCAGCAATATGAGCCCCTAGTTTTGATGAATTTTAATCACCAGGACTTTTTTAAAAAAAATACTATTTAATCAGAAATTCACAGTCAAGTACTTAACTCCAGATCCAAAATACAGCTATGGGTACCTGTTGGAAATGCACTGCTTTTCAAGAGCTGCTAAGCATACAATTTTGCTGAAGCTAAAAGATGTCTAAAGCCAAGTGGAAGAACTTTCTAAAAATCAGGTTTGCTTTCCTTGGCAGCTTCAGAAGCAGTGGGAAACAAGTTCTAACCCTTTAGTTTCTTATGGCTGTATTTTGCAGAATAACAGCATCAGGGTGGCTTAAATGGCTATGAATTTCGTACAGCAAGATCTTCATAACAATGTTTAATATATGGCTCTAAAATTACAGGCAAGGTTGTTTAAATCATTCATATTTACTAAAACCTACCAAATCACCCTTTATTCATGAAATCAGTAATTCCCAAACTTCTTTTTCAACAAGAACTGCAGTCTTCGCTGAAACCTTATTATGAAACAAATAAGGACATTATTATGATAATAGTCTAAAACTATCATAATCTGTATTACTGAATTAATGTCTTTATAATTGCTGGATGCCTTTTCCACTTCAACCTTCTGCTGCCCCATCTTAAAATCTCAACCATTTTTCCCAGTGTGGTAGCTGCTATTCCCCACAAACCACTTTTCACCATATTTTCAGCATCTAATTTCTTTCCCAGGAGAGGCAGAGACTTGTTTCCTGTTTCCATCCGTGGGAGGATTTCTGGTCATTTGCAAGTTTGTGCTCAGGGAAGAGACCCTGCCTTGAGACAAGCCCCTCCGGGCAGAGGTACCACATAAAAATGCTGGGGCATGGTCACTGCTCTGCTTGGGTGAGCCCCCTCTGCACTCATAGAGAGGGACAGCGAGCTCAGCATACTGCAGTGCCAAACACCAGTTTCAATCCCTTGTTCAAAAAAAACACCTGGATGTGGACTCTCACTGGATGGCTTTAGGGCATCTGGAATAAAACGGTAATTGTAAGTGTGACCTACAATCCTGTGCCACAAAATTCCTTGTGAGGAGCATATGAGAACGGCGCAGGAAGCACGGGAAACAGAACAGTGTTGTCACTGTTTTCCTTAAACATGTTTGTTTAAACTCAGGGCATGGCTGGGTTCGACTGAAAGCACTAAGAGATCAAACTTTCCTGAGAAACTTCTCTCAAAGAACTTCATCCTTGAAAACCTGCTACATTAGTGTAGCCACCAACAGGGTCGTAGTGATACCTGCTTATCAGCAGTTTTAAATGCTTCCTATGCAGTTTATACCAGCCTTTCCAACCAGCTTTGAATTTCAGGCTTCATCAGATTTAATGGAACATCGTGGCTGTCTTTGTGGTGTCAACACTTTCCTGTGGTCTGTTCTTGAGCTGCAGACTCTCTCCCTGCTATCATGACAGGGAACTCTTTCACCCTGACTTTCAGGCCCGCATCTCCCCCCTAACTGCAGCTGAAACAGGTCTGCCCAGCAGGGTTATTTTGAGCACTGTTAAGGGAAGTATCTCACAGTAGCTCCTCACTAACGTAAACATTTATTATTAAATAAATCATGCATAAATACAGACAGTACATTTGCAGATTCTTCTTAATCATGGGTCTTTTTATGAAACTGTAAGTTCCTGTAGTTCAGTTAAGTCCTTTTGTAAAATTGCAAATGGAGTTTTAATGAAATCCATGGAGGAAATACCTTTTTGGTTTGGGACAGCAAAGGACAGGCACAAAGGACCAAGGACAAGAGTGTAGCTGTGACCATGGTTCCTATTTTTTGGCTCAGGATGGATTTGTGAGAGCTGGAGCTTCTAAACCTGGGCTGAGCAGCCACCAAAACTTCCCCATCACATTCACTGCCAGCCCCACACTGTACTGGGCAGAAGAAGGCGGCAAGCAGCAGCAGAGTTACTTTACTCTTGTCTTCAGGGAGACCAGAGTCAGTTTTGCTGAGGCTGGTGACAAGTTTTGGACTAGCCGTGGCGTACCATGTCTGCACCGCATCCTCGGAGGCTGAGGCATTGTGCCAGCCATGGGCAGCGAGCCCTTGGCATCTCCCCACTTCAAGCGGGGCTTTAGGATAGAACTCATGTGGAGGGTAAAGGAGTGTGAAAACACAGGACAAAAGGAACTGCCCCGCAGCACAGTGAGAACTGTTTTCAGTGGCTAAGCTGAAAAACAATTGGCAGCAACCAGCATTAGGTTATGGCATGCTAATTGTTTACTCTCATTACTTGAATGTATTTGAGGTGCATGAATCACTATCGAAAGGGGGTCCAGCTCCGTAGAAATAATTAATTTTTAAAAAAATACTTTAAAAAAAAAAACCACTGTAGACACAGATGTGCAATCACAAATAATTATTTTTCCAGAAGGTCAGCATGTTTATTCTATGTCAGCTATTTGGTGGAAGACCATGATTCTTGCTTTATTGCTTTAAATCTGTTAAAAAGCATCTTTTCTATTGGGTTTCTTAGGTTGTTACACACAATAGTTGAAAGACCATGACCCATAAAAGCCAGAGGTTAATGTGATTTTCAGATATGTCAGCTGGAGTAAGCAGAAGGTCGTGCAGATTGCCTATTGTTGTGGCATTGTGTTTGCTTAGGACATTTCCCGTGGCTGCCTTGGCCGCGGAAGCAGAGATGTTCAGACAGTCCTGTTTGAACTTTTTCCCCATCAGCTCGTTCCAGAACTGAACTGGCTTCCCCCGATGCAACCTTTTCAGTGCCTTTTTTTTTTTTTTTTTTTTTTTTTGGAGAGCATCTGAAGAAGCCTGGTTTCTGCCATCTTGGAAGATCCTTTAAGTTAGCCTGATTGCTGCATTACAGCACAACTGAAATGGGTCCAGTTCTGAACCAATGAAGCTCCTGAGTGTTGCTGTGCTCGGGATGGCACATTGTTAATGCTCTCACATATCTGTCCCTCGACTGGCAGCACTGTAGTTCTGAATTAAGTCCTGGTTTTTCATCACTAAATCAGTTCAAATTGGGAGAAATTAAGCAGATGTAACAGTTACGTTCTTGTGCCTTTAGGAAGAAGCATGAAGAGAATGATTCCATTATTATTATTACAATTACTACTACTACTGCTACTACTACTACTACTACTTTTTTTAAAACTCACTCTAAAGGAGATTTTCAAAAGACATAGCTTCTAATCCATTAAAAAAAAGAAGTCAGAAACAAAGGCAAATAAAGCCCAAAATCCCTCAATAAATAAAACATAGTGAGGAAGAATTCATTTAAATAAAACTGTCATGAGCATTAATAAAAGAGACCACTCAAGTTATAAAATCAGAGCAGGAGAGAAAGAGAGTGATGTGCTTGTCCAGGCTTAAATGCTTTAGGTCCCACACTACTAACACAGGGTTTTGCAGAAGAAGAAGCAGATACTATAACAAGAGAACTTTGAAGGATGCTGTAGAAGAATAGATAAAATTTATAGTATCTTTTTTCACAACTAAACCAGAAGAGCTTTTTTTTTTTACTCTAACACAACTCAATAAATATTTATATACTCACTTTTACCTCTTCATCAAACTTTTGGAAGTGCCAACAAATTCTAAATACTTGCTTTTGTCTTTTTTTTTCCTTTTGTTTGTCTGTTGACAAGATTCCATATGTTAGTTGTACCAGTCTGAATGACAGTATATTAATATCAGAACATCATGTATTTGGGAAAGAAGATAATCTGACTGACTATACAGGGCCACAGACACCTCAGGAGCAATGCTGGAAAGAAAATAAAAAAGGAATGAGGAAAAGAGTTGCCTGCTTACAGAAGATGTGCAGAAATCTAAGAGCTAAATGCAAAAGTAATATGATTTCTTTAACTTTCTCTGCCATCATTCACTATAGCTGTGACTGTGATTTATGAAAACATAAAACATCTGGTAAGCTCAGCCTGAAGTCTAGGACCCTGGAGTTTTGACAACTTGCTCAAATATCCTACTTCCTTCCTTGGCAAAACTATCTGAGAGTGAGGACCACATAAGGCACCTGGGATTTCATACGTCCAAGCTATTCAAACCTTGACATTCATCCAGAACTGTTCATTTAATTAACAAAAAAATATGTTAAAAAGCACTGCCTAACTCTAAGCATGATGGTTAAGGCTTGACCATGCTTTCAACAAGACCAGGGCTGACATGAATTTGAAAGCCAGTGCCTGGCTGGTCTGAACTGCAGGAAAGCTTGTGCAGCAGAAGCCACAGCCCAAATGTAGGGAGAGGATCTTTATTCATGTTCACCATCTGCTCCTAAGCCACCATCAGCAGACAAGAAGCCCCTCACCCCCCCATCCTGCTTAATCTTGAGACAGCCCTGTGTAAGGAGTGTCTGCAGTGAAGGCAGCTGGCAGGTTACTCAAAAATTCCCCTCCATGTGGTACATACAAATCACTTCCCTGCGTGTTTAACCCATGTTTAACCCAGGCACCAGTCAAGACTGTCTTGTATTCTGAAACATGCTCCTATTCTATCAGAAATGTTGAGGTAGTTGAAACACATGTGCCTGTACTCAGTCAAGCTTTTAGTACTGTCCCTCACCCCTACAAATACCTGCATGATCTTTTACCTGCTTATTTTCTTGTTGTCTCTGCATTGCAAACTATTTGACTACTTTCATCTTTTTTTGCTGAGACTGTCAGCAAAAGTGTTGCCACTGCTGACATTTTGAAGCCTTTCACATCATCATCAGGGCAAGATGTTCTTTCACAAGAGCCAGGGCAAAGGAACCCCAGAGAGGATAAAATCATCTTGCTCCACCTCCCCTATGAAAAGCTGCCAACAGAAGCACATAAACAAACTAATCCCTATTCCATCCCATTATTAGTAGATTTAGCTACAGGCATTCAAAAGGAGCAGATAATGGGAAGTAAGAAGAGACTGTACAAACAAAATCATAATGATGATGCTTATTGTGAAATTAGAAAATTATTTTCAGGATATTTGCAGATAGATTCTTGTAGAAAAAGTCATTCTGTAGCCTTTGGCAAATGTGACACTTGCAGGCTTATGGGCAGCTTATGTTGAAGTATTTATTTATATTTATATAGATTGCAAGAAGTGTTATGATTTTGTGACATCTTTTGCTGTGATTGCTAGTCAATTAAGATCCCTCCTCAGAGCCTTTTTTCTGCCTAGGTATGTAAATGAAGGCTGCTTTCATGCAGCTCATAATGTTGCATTTGTTAGTCCTCCACTGTGAGATGGGATATGAACCCACTTTTCTGGCATGAATACTTTCACCACTCAGCTGTACAGCATATTTTTGAGTAAGGACAGGGCTGCGACAGGGCTTCTCTCTGTATTGCCTCTGAAATATTTCTGGGAAGGTGCAGGAAGAATGAGTCTGCAAAAGCAGGAGGAGGAGGCTCTGTTGGGAAATGGGGCACCAGAGCTCCAGCCCCTGCTTTGTTAAAGCCATCCTGATTCAGTACAATAGTTGTGCTCTGAAAATACCTTCTCAGTTAAGTCCTGCTGGTGAGAGAATTTTTTGAATCCCTAAAAGTATAGGGTTTTAGCCATTCAGCATGACCAAGAACAAAGGTAATTTTCCACATGTGTGGAGTTAGGAGTGGAGCAGACAACTTCGGGCTCCTGTTCCTGCCTGCCATCCCAGGTCTCCTGATGTGTCCATGTTGCATATTAGCATGAAACCCATGTGTGCAACTAGTTTCACACTAGTCTAAAAGAAACTTTGTATATTTGCTTGTCCTTCCCATGCCCCCATCTCACACTGTGCTTCAACAGGTCTCTGATACATGCAATACTCAGAGGAGGACCTGCAGACAAAAAGCACGGGGCCATGAAAGCTGAATCTAGCTACAACCCCTGTAGCCTGACACAGCAAAAATACTTACGGGTTTTGGTCACCTCATGGTTAGGACTGTGGTAGAAAAAGAAGATTTTACCCTAAATTTCATTCTGGAGAATAAAATATACGAGGGCTTGGCCCTGATACCATTTTGTGGATTTCGACACTTTGGTGTCGAGGAGCAGCCTTCATTGGGATTACGCAGTTCATGCTCTGTGGGGGATCGGATTGGACCACAAAGCCTCGGGACCATCATACTAACCATGTTCTTATGGAGATGCTCTCTCTGAGCTTCAGTTGCTGAAGCCTCTCAAAAGGAAATCTACATGTGAAATTAATACTGACTAGAGGATGGTGCAGTAGAAATCAGGTATAGCAGAGGAAATAGATCACTTCAAGTATTGCTAACATTTATTTATTTTTAAGTTTAATTGGTGCTTCTGCATGCAAACTGGCAAGAGCACCAACAGCTTCCATCTCATCAGCTCTGATAAGCCTAGAAATGCTGGGGGTTGCTGCAGGCAGACAGAGATCGGGTATTGAGGGAAGTAGGATTGATGTCTTAATAAGAGGCATTTTGTCCTCCACATCACTATGATGCTTCAGGCACCGTGCTTCTGAAAGGCCTTTCTCTAGAGATAAAGAGCTTCCTCATGCTAATTAAAGGTTGCGCAGTCCTTTTGAAAAGGTAAGAATAACTTCATTGATCACCACATGACATAGTAATCCTCCTAAGTGGAATCATATGCAAAAATTAGGCTTTAAGTGTTTTTTGTATGGGGAATTAACAGAGAAGTGCAACCAATTCTTCTGTCAAAGCTTTTTTTCCCCTGCATATACAACTTCATCCCATAATATCAAGCACCTATTCTGACACGGTCTCCGAATTCATTCAGCAGCTCAGTTCACACCTGTGGATGTTGACGTCTGTGATAACATGACCCAGAAGTTCAAACGTTCAGGAATGGTGCATTCATCTCACATTGGACCTGCTTCTTCTCTCACCAAAATCTTTGGGAGCTTCTCCATTGCTTTTATTCAGAGCATGAAAAGCACTGGAAAAAACCTTCAAGTAAGCAAGCAACATAAGGTATAAACAAAGTACAAGCTAGTGAGAGTTACACTGTTGAAATAAATTCCGCATTCCTATGAGGCAGAGCCCTAAATATTGCCATATTGCCACACAAGAAACAGAAAAGGGCCTGCACCACAAATGATTTTTATTACCAGAAGAAATATAAACACGTCAAGCAATGCACTTCCACTCGATACATTTCCAGCTATTCCACATAATATACTTTCTGCTCAAGAACTTACAAGCTAGAACCAGAATCCTTACAGCCAAGTGGATATTCCATTTTGCGAGCTTTTCCTTTATTTAAAATGAATTTTCTTACAGTTCTCTAAAATGTAGCTACAAAGGCAAAAATAAGACACAAGGAAATGGAATGAAGCTGCATCAAGGTAAGGTCAGACTGGGCATTAGGAAAAGTTCTCACTGAGAGTATGTTTGGTCACTGCAACAGGCTCTCCAGGGAACTGGTCATGGCATCAAGCCTGTCAGAGATCAAGGAGCATCTGGACAATACTCTTAGCCACATGGTTTAGCTTTAGGTAGTACTGCAAGGCACAGGGAGTTGGACTCCATGATCCCTATGTGTCCTTTCCCATCTGAGATATTCTATAGTTCTATATAAAAATAATACCTACAGAGATGTTATGACAGCCCTAAGAATTTTTTTGCTGTCTGTAAGTATTTGTCTCCTTTCCCCCTGGTTGTGTGGAATAAGTTGACAGCTCGAGGGCAGGGCTACAACTCAGAGGGATCTCAGCAGCCTGGAGAAATGAGCTGACAGGAACTTTCTGGAGTTCACCAAGAACAAGTGCAAAGTCCTGCCACTGGGATGGGGAAAACCCATGCAGAGGGCTGAGGCTCAAGAAGGCATCTTCGCAGGAAAAGGCCTGAGGATCCTGGCAGGCAATAAAGTAAGTATCAGTCACCAGTGTGCCTTTGCAGTGATGAAGGGTAAACACATATTGGGGGGTATTAGCAATAGTCAGGGGAAGTGATCATACCCCTTTGAATGGCACTTGTGAGAGTATTGTGTGCAGTTTGGGGCTCCCCAGCTGACCTACTGGAGTGAGTCCCACAGTGGGCCACCAGGGTTCTGCAAGAAGATGCTAAGATAAATGGATTTGTTCAGCTTTTAGAAGGCAAGGCTAAGGGGAAGAAACCTTACTGCTACCTAATAAGAGAGTATAGAGAGGAAAGAATCATATTCTCAAAGGTGAATGCTGATAAGAGGCAACAGACACAAACTGAAAAAACAGAAATCCCAAATAGATGGCAGGGGAAAAAAAAGGGAATACGTGGTTGAATATTGGAACTGTTTCCCAGAGAGGCTGTGGTATCTCCATCCTGGAAAATCTATCCTTGGAAATACTGAAAACTTGACTGGACAAGTTTCTGGACAATATAACATAACTTTAAAGTTGACCCTGCTTTGAAAAGGAGCTGGAGGACATGATCTTCAGAAGTCATCTGCAATCAGAATTATTTTATGCATGAAAGTTTAGAATGTTCTTTGTGCAAATCTGTTTTCATTATGATTAAAATTATTGAATTTGTTGAATGCTGAATATGATGCATGGCAAGGTGGCATAATTCAGATGCTTCAAAGAGCTCATATGAATGTGTTTCTGGCCCACATGCAGCTTCACTCCCCAGCATGGTGAGCCATTCACAGGGAAAAGTAGATTTACCCCAATATCTCAAATAAGTTAACATTTCAAAAAAACTCCAACCTGTCATCTTTCCTTTGCATTAGTCATGGGATTGCAGAAGGACAGAGAGTTGCTTTTCAAACATTTGCATAGAGAATTCAGCCTCAAAATTTTATTTGAGCTCAATATCCAAACCTTTAAATGTCTATCCACCACCAAAGAAAAATGTCTGGCTTGGACCAGGCGGACCATAGGCTAGGAGTATGGGGAACTTGCTGAGCCCTGCAGGGACTGAATATTACTTCTTTTGAGAAGTGAGGCTTCACTTCTGACTCAAAAGTGAACATGACCCTCTTTCCCAGAGAACTGAAATCAAGGCATTTCTGTACTTTTCAGTATGAAGAGGCCATATCACACCTGTTATACTGTTGTATCGTTACAGCGTTCTTGTACCAGAGGTAAGCATCCACAGAATTTGAAACAGTGCACAGATCTGTTTTGAGTGGTGAGCTGTCTCCCCATATGTCTGATCTGATCTTTTCCTTGTCATCTAGCAGAGATAATAATTTAAACTCCAACAAGCCCACACATATTGCTTCACATTTCTCCTTCATATTTTGTGCAGAATAGTGACTGCAGCATGGGACCGGAGAACAAACACTGCATTCTCTCTGTCTGAGTTTCAGTCAATGGTATTTTTCAGTCTTTGGGTCCAATAAACTGCACAGCTTCTCCAGAAATACAATTGATAACCTGTGAGGGATAGAGGGACACATGTCAGCTTCTGCTCATGTCCCTCTTCTCACTCCTGTCTTGTCTCAGTAGCAGGTCCTATAAGCATTAGTGAGGGAAATGAGTGCTAGAGTACCTGTTGGATGAAAAAACAGAGGCCATCCAGCAGACAAAAGATAGTATAAAGAGATCGTGTTGGGTGGAAGAAACTGGGGATGAAGAGAGGTTTAGTGTTCCTCAAAATACTTATAATATCAACCCTGGAAATAACTAAACAACAGATAGGAAAAATAAACACCTCATCCTAAAGGAAGTGTATCTGTAATGCTTAATTTGGAGTAGATACATTTCCAATTCTACTTTAGAAGGCAGTTAACATGCTCTTAGCATCACTGTTCTCTAATATACTTTTGACTCTCTAGACTTTATTAATAAACAGCTTCATCATAAAAACTGGTGAGTGTCGCAACAGCTTTACATTTCTTACGTCTGTATGTAAGGTACCTGGAACAACACAGGCGCTGTTCGAACTCAGTTCTCAGGATGTTATTTAATAATCAGAAACTGAACAAACTCACAGGACTCATTCTTCAAACCTTTGTAACTGTGTGTTGAGTTTTATGACAGCTGGTTTCTAGTATGAGCCAGCAAGATGATGGCAAATCATCCCCACTATATGTATACCATGTATGACGACTAAACAGCTTTCTCCTGCTAAGTTCCAGTACTGCACTACTCTGATGGTTTGCCGTACCCACCTGCTCCATTTCGCATTGCCTCTCAGTGAGACTTAGAGCTCTCAGGAGTGCTGCAGAATCACAGGGCACAGACAGCATTGCTTCAGAGGACAGACTTCCTACATGCTCCTGCTCCATTCCTACCATTTCTCAAAGCTTGGCACTCCCAAATCTGCAACCTTTCCACACATTTGGGTGACCAACACACAGAACAGACCTCCCAGTTTATTTCTTTTTTAAATTGTAGAACAGTATGACATGGTCAAAATTACACAACAAGAGAAGAAGGGGTTAAAACATCTATGTCCTCAAATTTGAAGATGTTTGGCCTCGTCCTTTCACTTTTGCTCCATGAGAGCACCCTAAACGTCTGGCGGTGCGCGGAGGAGCCCGGGGGCTGCCACGCCGTCACCGCTGACCGGCGGGCAGGCATGCCCCCGGCCTCCCCCCGCAGGCAGGGGGAACCCACGGCAGGCCGGCAGCAGGGCTCGCTTTCGGCCACTGTCCCAGGTTCTCTTTTCTAACAAATGGCTTTGTGGGGAAAATATCCTCGGCGTGCTTAAGCAGGAGAAGGCAAGTAAACCCCCCAAGCGGGAATCTTGTCCCGCAGGATCAGCGGGCTCTGCCGGCGCTGGGACGGCGCTGGCTCAGCCCAGGGGTAGCAGGGACAGCGCACTGCGGGCGGCGATGTCCAGCCCCCGGTAATGGAACCCCGAGCGACTCCGCAGGAGACGCCTCCCGGGCAGCTCATCCCGGAGGCGGCGGCGGGCAGCACCGCGGGTCGCGGCCGCACCGCTGCGGGCAGCCGGGGGCGGCCCCGCCGGGCCC
>VWZT01015290.1:43528-116575 GCA_013397055.1 Pachycephala philippinensis
GAAGATGCAGAGGGGGGAGCGGCATCCCCGGCGCCGTGTGTCCGGCCCTGGCCGTAGCTCTCTCTGTACCTGGGTGGCTCCTTCCTGGGAGCCCGAGGATGCAAACGGTCAGCTGCCCTTGAAAGTCACCGCGGGAGTGGCCGGTACCCGGATCGGCGAAGGATGGCAAGCGGCGGAACCGGGCTCCCCTACCCGTAGTGACGGCTCCGGGGGCGCAGGGGCCAAGGATGGGGTACCCACCGGTGAACAGCAGTCTCGGTTCTTGACCCTGGAATAAAAAGGGCTTTTGGTAGGAAACCCGGGTTGGTTTGTGCGTGTGTAAATACTTCCCGCTGCTCAGGAATGGTGAAATGTGTGGGGTTTGGGACACCTTCCTGTGCACCTGCCTGCCGTTGTGTTCGCTGGTGGTGGCTGGACACTTATCTCCCAAAGTACTTTCCAGTTTGGGGAGACGCTTGAGGACCACAGGCTCCAACTGAAAGAAAAAAATTCCATTGGCTAGCCCCCAAACTGGGCTTTCCAAGTGGTTTGTTGCCCTGACTCACTCATATAATTGTATTTACTTTAGAGGGTGTCTGATCAGGACCTGGTTGTTGCCTTGCCAGCCAGGCAAAAGGCAGCGTGCCTTTGGATACATCCAGCTGGCAGTGGGAGTAGCTGCAGAGGCAAGGCATGTCCTTGCACTTGATTCCTTTATCGGTAGGCACATCATTTCCCTTGAGGATTCTGGGTGCAGGATTCAGTATTTGGTTTCCTTCTGTTACTGCTTCTAAGTCTTGAGCATGTCTGGCCATCCATGTTGCTACCAACTCAGAGATTACAGAAGTTACTAAGATAGCCCTTCCAGACTACAAGTTGTTTTGCTCTAGTCGCTTCAGACATACATGAATTCCCCAAAAAACTGTTGCAAAAACTACAGTGAAGACTTCACATTGTTAATGAGCAGTCACTAGCTTTATTTAAAAGGTTGTTGCATCATTGCGGATGCTGAAATGGGAGATTTAAAGAGAGATTTTAATGAGGGATTTAAAGAATTTTAAATTGGATTGTTCTCAGATTATTAAAGAATTGAATAGGTTACTGAGCAAATTCCCCGTGAACTGTAAGTTTAAATATTTAAAAGTAAGCTCCAATTGTTCTGCCACTATAATAGTCCCTTAAAAAGCAATTCTTTACCAAAATAAGTACATGCTGCTATTTTCAGCTTAGGTGAAGTTCTGTGGCTTTCAGCAAGTAACTGTAATTGCAAGCTGGTGACTAAGTGGAAGGGAGGTTCTCTGGATCTCAGGTGTGTGCATCCCATGAGCGTCACCTGAGACTGCTGGGGCAGAAAAATGGGGGTGCTGGAAAGTGAAGGTTCAGGCCAACCCTGTTGATGAAACCTGATGTGAGAGAGTGTTTGGAGATAAAGTAAATGGCTCTGGTGGTCACGAAAGCAGAACATACCAGGATTGTTTTCATGTACTTGTTGCTCTTCCCTCTTGAGCTGTGAGTGGCTTGGTTACTTGGGAGGCGTAAAAAGTCACTAGCTTTCTCAGTTCCTGTAGTTATCTATGTGAAAAGAGGTTGTCCTTTTGCTTTCTCTCTTTTTTTTTGTAGTTGTTTTGTTTGTTTGATTTTGGCTTTTTGTCTCATCCCCTTCCCTTGCAGTTACTGGCTCTAGTGCTGGTGGAGCAGATCTAAGGGAAAGGTGGTACTTGTTAGAGAGAACTAGTGAATGTGTCTCTACCCTCTTCCCAGAAGCATGTATATGATGTTCCAAAATTGGGGTTCATTGTAAGAAGATACCAAAATGCTCGCTGCAGAGAAGCTGAGAGGAAAGCAGTGCCACCAAAATTGCATTGTTTTCCAAAGGCAAAGCATTAAAGAATAAAGAAAAAGAAGAAAATATGGACAAACTCAGATTTTGCCAAATAAGACCTTTTTTCTGTTTGTTTGCTTTACTCATACTGAGCTATTACCATGCTTTCTGAAAATAATTGCAAGGCTTGCTGGGAGATATGTGTTGAAACAATGTTTCCCTTTGAAACAGGTTTGAGTTACATAGAGAAAAGAAATGGAAAAGTACCCAGAAGATGAAATTACTATTATACATATTCTGGAGTTTGTTGGCTTGGGGAAAGCAGGGGATAAAGTACTTTCATGCTATTATTTAGCATTTCGCTAGTGTCTATATTAAGGAAACTATCAGAACAATGTTTACCTTTTGTTACAATACAAGTGAGCACTTACAAGAATGTTAGGAGGAAGTTTGGTGTCCTCACAAGCAGCTTGTGATGTAACACAAAGGTCAGCTATTTAACTCACATTTTGCTAGTTTGCTTTGGTGTGAACACAAGAGAGAAGACTGGCCATACCTGCAGTGTGCCGAGGTCAGCTTCCCTGAGCTATTGCCTTTTCTGTGTTTTCATGTTTTAGCAAGCCAGCAAAAGTGATTTCAGTGTTCTGTTGGTTGGGATGCCTATGGACACAGGGAGTTTTACTTCCTGAAGCTATTGAGAGGTTTGTTGTAGACTTAGTAGGTGGGGATTTGGCCCAGAAGGTGTAAGGAGTGTGTGTGCCACCTGTGCTGTGTGTGCCCTGATGTTGTGAGCCATTGCACAGCAGGGTTTGAGTCAGTGGATTTATGTTCCACACCCCGCACCAGCATCTGTCTCACTATCTTTAGGAAGAAATTTTGGCTCTGAGAATAGGTCACCTGGAGGCTTAGTTTCAGGAAAGCATTTGTAGTGTTTGTGTTCTTTAGTTGTAAAACATGTCAGTTTACAGATGATACTGGAGTTCCTTCATGTCATCATGTCGGTGTTTCATCCAAGTCGGAGAAGGCATTTTGGGGTTAGACCTGGTTCCCATGCAGGACTGAAGCAGTTTGTATCTACAAAATAAGCATTTTTTTTAGGGGATTCCTCTTGTTTCTTTGATTCCTGAGGATTAGTATTTCTTACTAAACAACATATTGACAAAGTTTCTCACCCTGTTGACTATTTATTTTGCCTAGCATCTACGTGGTGTATGCCTGTTCATCTGACTTATTCCCCTGGAACAAGCATTTCTCCTCTACTTTCTTACTCCTCTTATGCTGAACATTTTTTGTAATAAGTATTTTTGCAATATTGCTCATTCATGTCATATATTTTAACTTATTTTTAAAATTACCTACTTAGCTCTGTGATATTATGTAGTGAAAGGTAAATTAACCTTTATTTTTTATTATTAACTTTCCCTCTTTTAATGCTGTGATCATTATGAAAAGCATGTAGGCAGGCAAATGAAATCTTCAAAAACATACTTGGTGCTGGAATGAAATACCATTGCTTCCTGAAATTTCAGTGGGAATCCCATAGGGACTCAGCTTCCCTTAGTCAGTAAGTAGCCTAAAAGTTGTCTTCTGAAATGACTATTCTACTGTCTCTTCCTCGCATGGGAGACCTGAGACCTTGAATTTCGTTTCACCTCATAGTCCAGGATGGCAAAAGGCCAGCTGATGTTTCAAAGAGATGTTCTTATACCACAGACACTTGTCTAATGGTCATCAGGCTCCATAGAAGCAAAATTAAAATTGTATCCCACATTCAGTAAGCTTTTAAATTGTCTTTAAAGGTATCATTTTATTTAAAAATAAACTTTTCATTTTTAATCAAGGGTATCCTTAACACAGATTTCTGCATGTGGTTAGCTGACGTCCATCAGGAATGATCCTGGGAGAGGGTAGTCTGTTAACAAACGTTCTTTTAAGTCTGCTTTTAATCCAGAGGAGTAAGGAGATTTTCTGGTCTCTGAAAAGTTAAGTGATTTATTTGAAAAAGGGAGGGTGGGAGGGATCCTGCCTCACACTTTATTTACTCGTTGCCCTCCCTCCCCTCTGCAAGCAGCTGCACTCCCAAGGCCATGGGGATCTCTTCTAGAGCTTTCCCTGTCTGAGCCACGAGCTGGTTTCTGAGCTTCTGCTTGGATTACCCTGTTCCTGGGAGGGGAGTTTCTTCTTTGGTCCCTTCCTGTGCTGTTTCAGTGTGTTATGACCTCTTCCCTGCAGCGCTGCTGATAAGCAGCCCCAGTGTTCAACTCTGAAAGTAACTGGCAAAGTAAAGGCAGTAGCATAGAGTATGCAATCTGAAATGATTCAGATGATATTCACTGCATCTAACCTCTACCCAGAACATTATTTTTCACCTTTTCCTCTTCTGCTTTATCATCTTCCCTCTGTGAAGGTAGAGGATAAACAGGGTGGAGCAGAGCTTTCCTCTCCTGGTTGAATTCCCTTGACTACATATGGCACGATAAAATGAATGCTAAATTTGCAAATGACGAAGAACTAGCCTGCTGCTCATGCTGGTGGAGTTGCAGAGAAACTGCAACTGAGTAACATTTTGTGATAGGAAAAGAAGATTAGTCATTTTCCATCCATTTTAAATGTATATTCCTACAGTCCAGAATCCAGTACTATAATTGCTTTTCTAAACTGTATGAATCCTGGGGATGGGACCGTAGCTGGTTGCTTCTGTGTCCCATGTGTTCCTCTCTTTGCTCTTGCTTTTCTGCCATCTCTTTGCAGAACTTCAGAAGGTACTATTAAATACACTTAAGGGACAGGGGCAAAGATTAAGTTGTATGTTGTTTGTGTCCTCATGCAAAAGACAATTTTTGCCTACCTTTTTAATTTATTTTTTGAAAAATTCTAAATGACACTTCAGATACCTTTGCAGTTCTGAGTTGTAATAGGTTTCCAGAAACTTGACTTTACTGGTATGTATGTTTCTTGGCTTAAAAAGTCAATTTATTATCCCAGCAGTGTCTTTTGTTTGATGAGACAAAGTCCGGGCTGTTTTTCCATAATGTTACATTTCAGAGATACTGTGGTTTCTCTGCTCTGCAGGCCTGCAGTAGAAATTACATTTTCTCTGTGGTGTTGGTGGCTACTGACCCATAATGAATGCAGAGTTGTAGGTGAAGTATAATGACCGTGTCCTTCTACAGCATTATTACATTGGCAAGTTGTTACAGATCAAAATGAAGGGGGGGCAGTTTATGGATTTTTTTTTCCTTCTCAATGTACTGGATTTTTTGTATAGCTGATGATATTGCATCATGTTTTCTCATGCTCTGTTACTTAGCTTGTAATGAATGTACATGAGAATTGACTGGAGGTTTTTATCAAAGTATTTTCCAGCATTTCTCAGTGATCATAAATATTTTGGTGAGTTAAGATAACACAGGAGTATTCTTCTACCTTTCGTGTTCTGTCTAGACCAAACTACTTATACAAATGCTAAGCATTTTAATAACAACATGAAGCAGGTGAAAGCTTAATGTGTCTGCAAGCTGAGGTAAGGCAAAACACAGAAAATGCTTGTCCTGAGCCTAATATTTTGATATTGGAGGATAGCATAGGGCTTGCAACTACTGATTGCTTAGTCTAATCCCCATTGCTTCTTATTAACCGAAGATAACAACACCACAGTCCTGCTCTTGTGAATTGGAAGCGATAGTCTTTGTAACCCTCACCTGGGAGCATGACTCATACCCCATCGGTAAACACATTTGTTGTGTGTGTTCTGCTTGTACAAATTTCAGGAGGATGATACTCCTGGGGAAAGGAATACTTCTTTTTAATCTTGTTCTGTTTGGTTGTCTTCTCAGGTAGTATACACAGAAAAAATGAATTACTTTCCTTTTTGAACTTTCTAAAAAACTGTTTGTAATTCTCTTTGTCTAGATGAAAATATTTTCTTTTGGTTTTTTGTTGTTCAGAACATAAGACTGTGTAGGACCTGATGAATGAACTAAAAACTCAAGTCCCATACATGTAGCTAAAGACAACTGAACAGTCTTCCTCTGTATGAATTATTCTTATATTCATATTATAATGTTAACTTTAATGTATATTGCCCAGCTCTTGTTTAAGCCTGGGTTCATGTAAAACAGCCTACAGAAACCTCATGATAATTTTAAGAGCTTCAGAAATCCCTTTCCTTGTGTAAGAGCTTATGCTATAGCATCTAATATTTATGTAATGCCTCTAATCTGCCAAGTGCATTGCAAATAATAATTTCAGAATAACCTTGGAGAAAAATGTACATGTGTAAATGTACTGGTTCTTCCAAGTGAAAAAAATGCAGCAGTGAGGATAAGTTTTGGCAAGAGATTTGATATGAATGTGGAGAATGAATCTCAAGTTTTAGGTTCTGTGTTTTGATGACACAGTTCTTTTTTCTGCTGTTGTGTACTTGGCTTTTCCTGCATGGCCTCTGATTTCTTAGAACTTACAGGGGTAAAAGGAGAAAAACAGAAAAAGGATAAAAAAGGTAAATCCTGCTCAGGTATTTTTAATACTAAGTTGCACGAACATGATTCCTAATGAGACAAGTATGAAATTCATGCCTCTAAGCTGTCTCATATTGCTAGTTCCTCAGAGGCTTAAGACTAGTGCTGTCTCACATGTTTCTGAAAGGCATGCTTGAGCGTGGTCCTAGCTTCTGACACCAGAGCATGGCCATATCCTCCCAGGTAGCCTTCCTTGGGACCCTTCTGCCTTGGCACAGGTGGCAGTCAGCAGATGTTACCTGCAAACACTCCAGCTTTGTTCATTTGTCTCTGTTGCAGCTGCATCACTTGGGGTAGGTGTAAGTAGGAATGGCTTGGCACAGTTATCATCACGGCATAAAGTAAACTGACAGGGCCATGGCCCTCGGGGTGAATGGCTTTGAGCCTGTGAATGTGATCAAATGAAACGTGCTCAGTTTGACCTTGAAAGGAAGCAGTGCTGCAAAGCACAGGACATTCCTGTGATGGGATCTGTGTGCCACTTGAGAAAGAAATATGGTTTGTGGGTTTAAGGATGGGTTAAGTCAGCTTTGTGAGCTGAATCCCAAATAATACTTGGAGTGGGGGAGCACTGTTAATGAGTGCAGGGAAATAATTTAGGCAGAGTAGACATAGCTACTTTGCTGTGGCATGGGGCTGGAGTAGGTGCTATATCTGTGATGGAGCAGCATTTGCAAGGAAGATAGAGGCTCCTGAATCACATCTAACCTGGATCCTTGCCCACTTCCGATTGGATTTCTGTTCTGATTGAACTTGCAGCTCTAAAAGGCAAGAGGTCCTACTGGACAGCAGCACCTTTGTATTAACTGTGCCCTTTTTTGTCTCTACCTAATGATTTTTTCTTCCTTCTTGTTAAATAGAAAGAGAAAGGTGACTTCTAAGAATTGGTTCCCATTTTGCCAGTCACATTTACTTGGTAGGGTATGTTTGGGATGGCCAGCTACAATATATGTATTATCCAGAGTGGTTTCCTGATCAGAGGTCAGGTGGAGTAGGTCACAGTTTCAAGTGCTTGAGGCGCAAAACAGTGAGTGAGTCTGGTGAGAGAAATCTCAGCTTGTGTCGAGCCACTCTGCCCATCAAATCCAACAGACTTGGGGTGGAAGTTTTATTGCATGGTAATTACAGAGGGTCCAGCAAGGAGGAGATGGCCAGCAGCTCCATTGAAACCATTTGGCTTCCTCACCACTATCTCCCCCATCCAGCAGCACACTTGCTGTCTAGTAGATGGTGCCAACTGTACTTGCGGTTATAAGTGGTAGGATTCTAAGTAGTTGATGCTGCATGAGCTGTTCAGTAGGAGAAGCTCATAAAATGGCTGGAGGCAGGTGTGATTTCTCCTCCCAATACTGTATGTAAGGCAAGTGTTTGTCTGAAGAGTTTAACGTTCTCCAAATAAATACTGCACACGGTATTTCGTCAGGAGGAAGCAGTGCTAGGGTAAAGCCAGCCAAAGGGATGTCTGTGGTTCTTGATCACAGCGTGGTTTAGTTGCTGGACTCTGAGTGGGGGAAGGAGAAAAGTGACACCAAGCTGAGGCAGTCAGCATTAGCAAGTGCAGCGGACAGTGCAGGAGGAGATGTTGGCAATGCATAGTTGGGGAATGCCAAAATATGAACCCTGTACATAACTTAGCAATCATACCGATTTAAGAAAGAAACTCAAATAAGAAGAGCTTTTAGTGGGTTGTAGCCAGCAGGCAACTTTCTGGCATGAAGTAGGGTGGCAAATCCAGAGCTTCACTCATTGTTTGGGATCTCTATTCAACACAGTGAGGCTTAAGGGGAAGAGAATCTGCTGAGGGAGTCTAGAGCTGCTTGAGGTACAGGGGTATGGGCAGTGCTGTCTCTGCAGAGAACCTCCGGCTTGATAGAACTGAAAATCTTGTGTGGCCTACATGGGGACCTAAATGCACCTTCTCCAAGACAAGCAGGAGTTGAATGGGCCTGGTCCCCCAAGATCATGTCAGCCTCTCGCTCCTGTGGTGTGGGGAGGTCTGTCTGTCTGTCCATCACTGTCACTTGTCATAATGCCAGCTTGTTTTCAACTCTATGAACGATGTCAGACCCTGTAGGCTCTGCACCTTTCCCTCTTATGAAAGCAGATCTGAGGTCCTGGTGGTGACTGTGGCTGAAAGGTGAATAAGCATTTCCAATATCTTTTTTTCCCCCCTGCCTCTTTCTTCTTCCTAAAGTGCTACCCTAAGGTGTAGTCAGTCTTGACTGATTGTTTTTGATGCTGTTCAGGCTCTTTTGCAGGCAACAATAATGACACTGAAACCGTGATTTGAGGCAGCCAGCTTTGCCTGATTTCAGGGAGAAAGGGTTGCGGGGGAAGAGTAGGAGACCATGTACGATTGCTTTTATGCTTTCCATCGTGGTATTCTGCTACAATAAGGGAAGAAATACACTGAGCTTTGATTACATCTGATATCCTACATACTATTGCTCCAGAAATCCTGCGGCAAAGTGTCCTTGGACTGGCATTAGAGGTCTGAGAGATTGTCCCTTTATAGGCACAGCTCTGTTTCCAAAGTCTTTGCAGTTAATTTCTTCTTTTATTTAATCTGCTGGTCCCATGTCTAAGTGCCTTTTGTGCTGTCCTGTCTGTGTATCTACCCCATTGTGTAAAGGTACAGACAAGAGGCGAGTTCTTTCCTCCTCTCTGCTCCCCACTGTGAGCCCTTCTGGATTTCCCTGATTTATTTCTCTGTCCTTTGTGTCCTGTTATGATAATTTCTGCTTTCCGAACTCCCTGCAAGGAGCAAAAAAGATCCAGCTCCAGCCAAGTTCTGCAGCAGATCCTTTTTTTTTTCCTTGCCAACATTGATTCATTCAGGCCAAGTATGATTTTTCTATCTTTAGGTATGTGTTAGAGACCTCCTCAGAAACAGATGATGCGTAGTGCATGTTTGTAATGCTGTAAAACACGTCAGTCATAACTAACAATCTGGTCCTTGGTGGAGTTTTACATTGAAGGTGGGACTGAGGACACGTCTCCAGCTCTTTTAACTTGAGCAGTGCTCCATTTTGTGCCGAAGTCTTGCGAAGAGACAAAATAAGTTACCTTGCTGTTCATCAGAGATCCCTGTGTTTTCCAGATGTGACAGGTCACCATGTGAACCCATGGGTTTTGTTAGGTTTTGAAACAGTTTGAGTGAAGGTGAGTTTGGGCAACATTTCTACCCCCACACCCCCCGAAGTGCCACTAATATTTTTAAAAATCTTTTTTTTTTTTCCTTCTCTCTTGAGGGAAGTTGTTATTTTATTGTTGGTTGTGGACTTTTTTTCTTTTTGATTCATTATCTTTGCTCCCTGTCTGGCGAGGAGAAAGCAGGCAGCTGTGAAACTTAATAATGGGCAGCAACTTTTTCTTTTTGGTTGTGAAGAGCACTCCTTAAATTGCTTCAGGCCCAAGCATTGTAACTGAGAGCAGGGTCCTCTTCAGCAGGTTCAGGGTTGCATTGGATGATCAGTTTCAAAGGCAAGAACCCCTGTGTTAAACTCCTGTCCCTGCCTTGCTCACCAGGCTCATGAAGCAGCTGAACATCTCTGCTCCTACCCCGGGGTGCAAAGGGTTGTACCTCCCTTGGCTCCAGTGGCCGTGGGGGCTTAGTGCCTCTTCCTCTGTCGCCTTGCATCCCTCCCGCTGTTAATTCCATTGGCTCCATGTCTGTGCACGGGCCTTGGCAGGCTGAGTCGGGAGTCTTGGGTTTTTTATTTGTTCAGCAGTACGTGATGCTTTGCAGAAGCCTCTGCTTTAAGGGTCCTTAAATTGCTGGTTGTGTTTTTTAAAACAGCATTTTGAAGAAAGTGCCTTTTCTTCAGAATTTGTATTAAGAATCTTTGTTTCATGAATGAATGCTGAAGTTTGGAATTGAAACTAGATTTATCTGAACTAGTTTTTGCTTCTCTTTGCCGAGCTGATTTTTAGGTGTCTTGACTTGAGAAAGATCAAATCCTTGAAAAGAAATGGAAAAAAAGAAAACTTCTAATTTCCTAGGCTCAAATTTGCAATATTTATCCTTTAGAAAGTCTAGAAGTTGTGCAGTGAAACCTCCATTGACCTCTCCTTGGGGGCTGGAGTATGCCTTTAGATTTTGGTATTTGGAAATGGAAAATAATAAAGGTAACCTCAGTGATTATTGCTGCTTATGTCATGGCAAAGGTCAAAGTTTTATGTATGGTTGGATTGATATGAGTGACTTACATTTTGCAGAATGTAAATAGAAATTTTTCTCCCCTTCTTTGTCTTCCCCTTTGAACTGAAAAATTAATTGTTTTTCAGCTATTTTCATGTGTCATTTGAAGATTAGAACTTGGCCATACATGCTCTCAACCATAACGCAGGAATTGATAAGGCATTAAAATGTACACTAGTCTCTTCAAACAAAGGTACATCAGCATCAGTCTTGGAGGGCAGTTCCCTCCCCCATACCTTCTCACTCCTCTCATTAATCACACCTCCAGACCTGGGCTTTCAGTTCATTTTGTTGTTCTTCTCAATAAACTTTAAGATCCGTGTCTCCACAGCCCTTACAAAATCTAGATGGCAACTTCTTCAGGCCAGGGCTCCCTCTGGGGTACTTCTCAATGTCATTTTAAGGTCTCTCTATCCCTTCCTGGTAGTGCAAAGCCAGGAATTACAGTCCAGTTAGTTCCTTTGGCAACCTCTGCAGAGTAATCCCTGAAAATCCTAGGTCTGTGGATGGTAATTCTATTAGCTGTTCAGCAAGCTGAGGCTGGAAGAATGCAGCTGGTGTGTGGGAATGTGGGAAGTTCCCCATCTCTGCCTTTAATCCTGCTTTTAGAGGGGAAAAAAGTTATAGGCTAATGTGATTAGCTGTAATTCCATTCTTGCTTGGTTTTAGGAAAGTGTCTGATTCCTAAATCACAAGCTAGTTCTGTGAAGTGCTTTCGTAGAGGGGAGAGGGAACTATTTTGGTAACTCGGCTCATCTGTCTTTGAAAAAGCTCTGGAATCAAGAGAAGAAGAAACTCTCATAGCCAGCAGTAAGTTTCTAGTTCTTGCTGCACCACATAATTTAGAAATCTGAAACGAAGAGCATGTAAATGGAGATAGAGAATGAGCATAATCCTTTCAGATGTCTAGGCGTGTGTGTGTATAAACATGAGCATGGAACAACTTGGCACACTGCAGATCACTCTTTAGGGCTTTGCAGGCCCAGAGGTTTGCGTTGGGATTGTGTTATTGGCTGATATACGACAGCTGCTGCTGCTGGCACTGGTGGCGTGGCTGGTTTAATGCAGACCAGGGATAGAGCTGTCTCTAATAAAAGCTGCAGCTTCTACCTGAAGTAAATGTTCTGGAGACCTTTTTTCCCCCTTGAGGCACGTGTTTTTCTTTTTAGTACTGAGGGAATGAGAGGATGGAGTTCTGTGGGAGCGCTGGTGAGAAGTGTTATAAACGCTGTTGGGTGCTGGAGAGGGGCAGAGGCAGGAGCCCCCATGACAAGAGTGGGGCACCCTGTGGCCTCTGCCAGTGTGAGCATGGACAGAACTCTGCTGTGGGGACACAGGGTGGTGTCCTCTTGTGTGAAAGGCAAAATGCAACCTGAGCGGATTAGTTGTCCTTAAAGGTTCCGTGCTCCCTATGGCCATCATTTGGGGAGAAGAAAGTGTTGCCCTCACCAGCCCAACCTGTTTTTTATTTGCATGAGAAGGGAGGGAGAAGGCAGGGAAATACCTTGTTCATGTCTTGTCTGTTGGAGAAATTGGAAATAAGTGTGCCTAGCCTTGGAGTCAAATACTGCCTGAACCCTCTGTAGTGAAGAGCTCGGGAGAGGATGAGGTCAAAGGACTGAACTTGTTGCTTTTTTTGTTCAAGCAGCAAATTTGAGATACTTCAGTTTAGAGAAATCATGTGAATTGAGGCTTTTCCTTGACTTCCTGACAAGTTCTCCCTCCTCTCCCTCCTTTCTTGCCAATGTGGTGGCAGTGACACTGGGACAGGGAGGTCCTGGTGCCGGCTGCCCCCAGAGTCCCAGGGAAGAGAGGGAATGTGCAGGCACTGCTGGAAGGGTGCCTGGCCAAGCAGTAACACAGCTGCTTTGTCCAGTTCCTAAACAATTCCAAGGTAGGACCAAATTCACTGAAAAGAAGTGTTGTTTAATTCTGTCTCCTGTCTTGAGTTGCCTTAAGCGTTGGTCCTGTTACACTAGTTCAAATGCTTGGGAGAGATGATGCTGTAGCAATGAAATGTTGCAATACTAATCCTATAAATTTATAGGCTTAGTCAAGCTGGTGTTTTGATAGGTTGTGGGACAAGTAAAAACTACCACTTGGAATGTGGCATAAGGTACACTGCCTCTCTTGCACTTATTTACAGTTGTGATGGTTTGGTAGGTCTTTTAACTGCTGTGCTCTCTCACAACTTTCTCTAAGGCCAGAAAACCTCTTTTAGCTATCAAATAACTGAGTGCCTTTCACACAACAGCAACAAAAAAATCCCTAAAACTCCTCCCACTGTCAAATAAAGGGGGAATTTCTGTTTTTTTTCCTTCGAAATTGCTTCATACTCCCCGGAGAACATGAAGCCACTTGAAGAGTAGACGAATTTAACCTTGGAGAAATGTAGGGGTGTTTGGCAAGGATAATTTGAAGTAGTGTTACACAGGTACCTGTTTTGGTTACAGTTATTGTTGTTCTTTGGAATGATAATCCAGAGTGTTGTGGTTTAACCCTGGTCAGCAATTAAGCACCAGCAGATATTCAGTCACCCTCCCTCACCGTGGGACTGGGGAGGAAATCAGAAGGGTAAAAGTGAGAAAACTCATGGGTTGAGATAAAGATAGTTTAATAGGTAAGGCAAAAGCTGCACATGCAAGCAAAGCAAAACAAGGAATTCATTCACCACTTCCCACGGGCAGGCAGGTGTTCAGCCATCCCCAGGAGAGCAGGCCCCCATCACATGAAGTGGTGACTTGGGAAGACAAATGCCATCACTCCAAACGCCCCTCCCTTCCTTCTTCTTACGCCCCACTCTTATTGCCAGCATGATGCCCTGTGGTATGGAATATCCCTTTGATCAGTTGGAGTCAGCTGTCCTGGCTCTGCTCCCTCCCCATTCCTTGTGTACCCCCAGCCCATTCACTTGTGGGATGGGGTGAGAAAGCAAAAAGGTTGCTTTGATGTTCTGTAAGCCCTACTCTGCAATAATGGAAGCGTCTCTGTATTTCCGACCCTGTTTCCAGCATAGATCCAGAACAGAGCCCCACACAAGCTAGTATGAAGAAATTTAACTCTATCCCAGCCAAAACCAGCACACAGAAGAAATACCAAAAGGTAGGAGAAGGTCCCGCCTTTCTATTGCAGGATATTGCAATAGAAAATGAAAGTGGCAGGACAAACTACCAAAATGTGGTGTGTAGTTTTAATGCATGGGGAGAAATTCCTTTAAAAAATAAAAAAAAACCCTCTTTTAAAGGTGGGCAGTACTTTCATTTTAGGAGTGTATATTTAAACATTGCAGAAGGCAAATTTTTTTTTTCAAATGTGAACGTGCTTATTTTATGGTATTCCAGAGTAAGAGCTTTTCCCCAGAAAAGAATTGAGGAAGGCTACCTCACCAAGAAGAAAAATAATTACTGCTAGGTATTGCCATCATATAACATCTTATTCTTTGTCTTTCAGTTCTTGTGTAATATTTTAACTCATGTTTCACAAGGAAAAAGGCAGAAGAAATATGTTGCGATAGCTATCTTTTTTTCTCTTCTCCTGTTGAGAGCCATAGCTCCTCAGAAGCATCACAGACCTTTGGGGCTCTTACACTGCTTTCCCCAGTGTTGCAAGATTACTGTTTGAAAAAGACTTCACAAAAGTCAGGTGAACGTCCTACTACAGTAAACATCCTACTACAGTAAAAGCCAACGTTGTTACAGGCAGGTTACAAGGCGTGAAAGATCTGTAACTAGTGAATGGATTAGTCATAAAGAATCGTTGAACAAATAGCTCAGTCTGGGGGAACAGTGAGGTGGTGTTGACTTTGAAAATAAGAATGGAATCTGAAAACTTTCCCGTGTGAAGCCTTTAACAAGACCTGGAGGAACTAAAGTATTGACAGGGAAGCAGTCGTACTCTCCAGGAATTAGAAGAGGTGGGATTTGTTTTCTATGCAGAGAAAGGCACTTGCAGTACAAAAGCACTTGGTGCTCGCAGTAACGTGTCACAGTGCAGTGAGGGACCTAAGTCACACATGGAGCTCTCGTAGCATTTCGCCGGAGAGCTTATCTTAACCAAAGTTAAAAGCATGATTGGAATTTGTAGAAAGAAATGAGGGTTTTCATATATGAGGCACAAAATAAGCTTGTTTGGGAATGCTCCTGCTAGAACATCTTCAAAAGCTGTTTTTCTCCTGTGTCTGAAACAGTGAAAAACTCATTTTGCATATCCGCAGATAAGTGCTCATCCAGTATTTGTCAGCAAAGTAAACCTGGTAAACTGTGCAAATTGAGCTATTGTGGGGCTATAGAAGGAAGTGTGATCGGCGGCTCAAAAATGAAGGTGAAAGAGTTCCAACTTGTTGTGTTAGGAAACAACACAAAATCTGAACAATAACTTGAAGTGTTAGAAATTATATACTTCCAGGTAGCTGTGTAAGCTGTGTGTACCCTTGATCAACCTCAGGTGGGCTGTAGGAGAGGTCCTCCCTGTTGCCTGTGTCTGTTCACCTTATGCTTTGCTGCCCAGAGATGCAGAGCTATAAAAGCTTTCATTTTGCAACAGTTTTGTTACTTTTTGTGGACAAGGAAGCCCGTGGTAGCATGGCTATGGAGTGGGGACTAGATCTGTCTGTGGTGGTCAGCAGCTGATGGGAAGGATTCGCTATAGGAAGCATTGACTTGTCCCAGTCTCTCCATGTGCTGTGTAGGATGTCTGCAGATCTCATTCTGGAGGAGGTGAAGGGGGTGGTGTGACTGCACAGCTGACTTCCATCCCTCTTGTCCTCCATATTTCATGGATGCAGTTCCTATTACAAAAGAGGGAAATGCGTCCATTGAATGGCAGAGTGGTCTGACAATGTAGTTTAAAAAATGTTTCCACTCAACCAGCTGTGAATAGGAATTTGGTCTAGAAATCTGAACATAAGAATTTGACAATTTATAGAAGTCTAGGACCATTAATAGTGTTGCCTTGTTGCACATAGGGGCTTCCTGTGTGAGCAGCTGCCTCAGCTGGTGTTTAGCAGCTGAGGAACGTGTACCACAGCTGAGAGTACAAATTTCATCTGTATGTGTTGGTAATGACCTATTAGATGATGTTTTGAAAAAAAACGTTTCAGACAGGTTTTTAAAGAAAACAAACCCATGACCTTTCTCTGAAACAAAGCCTTTCCCTATTCAGTGTGCCCAGCAGGCTGCCATACTGGGAGGTAGTTCTGTTCTTGAAAGTGTTTTGTTTTCTTTTGCTTATTACTTTCCTTTGGCCCTTCCCATGAAATTGCTCCCGTGAAGTCCCCCGCTGTTTGTTTGTACCAGCTGAATAAAATGGAAAACTTCTAATTATATCTAAGAGTGCTGCCACTTGACTTGAGTACAGTTTGAGATAAAAAAGCCATGTTGCTCTGTTTTTCAGCTGGTCTGATCTTGCAGTGCGACAGATATATTTTGTGAATTATGTTGATCATTATTCCTTTTAATTAGCCGTGTGGCAAATCAACATGAAACAGAAGAGTTCTGTCTAAAGAGAGCCAGTATTTTCCTCAGCCAGCTTGTAGTCTGTGGTGTCCAGTGGGGCTGTGCTGTCCATTTGACCTGTGGAGTGTTAGGGGACAAGAAAGTTGTCGTCATGCTTTGATTTCTTAGACCTTGTCAAACTGCTGAGGTTTGTCCACAGACCAAGAAATCCTTATCCCCAAAACTAGCAGGAATCTAGTGACGCTAGCAAAGTGTTACATGCAACTCATGTGTTGCACTTACCTTCAACTCACATTCCTTTTCTGCCCTTAGTTCTTGAGCCTTCAGAATAACCATCAGTCTTACCAAAATCTTTGGAAGGAACAAACTCCCAAATCACTAAAACAAAAGCAAAACCAACAAAAGAAAAACAACAACAACAAAACCCGCACACACAACAACAACAACCAAACAAAACCAAAAAGAAATCAGAAACTGAGCTGTGCCAGAATAGAAATAGAGGATCACAGAATGGTTTGTGTTGGAAGAGACCTTAAATATCATCCAGTTCCAACCCCCTGCCTTGGGCAGGGACAACACTGTTTCTAATAAATGCTTTGGAGGGCAGAGCTGTAGGAATTTTGAAATTTACATATGCTTTGAATACAGCAGACTCTGTCCAGAGCAGTAGGAATTGTGTGGGTGATTCTACACCCAGACACTTTGCTCCAGACGGTTTGTGAAGGATTGGAACACTATTTTTGTCTTTCATATCTTCCCATCATCTTCCTGGTCATGATTTTTCTGAGATATTTTAAAACAAACTCCCCAAAAATCCAGAACAAAACAAAGAAAAATGTTTTTAAAAATGGACCTGAGAAATCAAACATACTGTAACTCTCCTGAATATGCATAATGGAAAAAGTTACACATATGCATAATGGTAGGGATATCCCTAGATATGTGTAATGGCTTTATGGCCTGACTGATACTCTGCCCTCCTTCTTTGCCCCCCTTCGTTCCTAGTCTGCCCTTTCTTGCAACATTTCACCAACTAGTGCTCTTCTTGTCTGATGAGGTGCCCTGTGTTCTACCAGCAGTTTGTTTCTTTATGATTTATCTGCATGTAGTTAGAAGTTTTCTGCATTTCTTCATTTCTGAAGAAGTTTCTGTGTACTTCAGGGAAAGTATCAGGCAAAGTTTGAGCTCTGTCAGCTATTCTCATAAAAGATGCTGTTGGTCTCTGGAGACCTGATCTCCCTAATATTATTTTGATAGTGGGCTATTTTAAGCCACAGTCAAAAAGAAAATAACCCCCAAATTTGATTGTTAAAAGAAAGACATGCCACAGACTTACAGTAAGTCTCTTGGAAAAAGGCCAGTAAGATTAAATGCTGTCTGTGAACTCCCAGATGGTGAAGCTAGCAAAAGATTACACTTAAAGATTGTGTGAAACCCTCTTAGTCACTGAGAAATAGTTATAATATGTAGGATGCCTGAGAAATATTAAAACAATTATTTGCATAACACTGACTTCCATCGTCAAATATAATTGTCACCTCCTCAAGTTTTAATAATCCTCATTTTTCTGCACCTTTTAGATCCTGTTAAAACCATGAGGATTTCCTAATTTCAGAATATGGTGGTATTTGTTGACAGTCAAATACTAATGTGGCTTTTACAGGTTTTGCTACAAAAAGAAAATGTCTATTTTCCTCTCTTATTTCAATTTCAGAGTCTGTTTCCAACCATTGCTACTGTGCCTTCTGTTTTAATCAGGACCTGGCAGAGGGATGGGAAGTGTAGGAGGACAAGCAATTGATGTTTAATCCTTCATATGATTTCTAACTTATACTAGGGCTGATTATACATGCATCTAGAGCAAATAGGCGCACATGCATATGCTAAATAGAGATACATTATGATTTTCTTGCTACAAACAGTGTATCATCTTCCACGGCCTCCGTGGTTTGGGCCTGCTAAAATTCCTTATTATGTATTTTCAGTTCTTCACTGGTCTTGCAGATGGGAAAACCTTGATAAAGATTCAGTGCTTGAGAAGTCTTGTTTCTTAGGAGATTTTCTCAAACTGTCACTTCTTAGATCAAAACTGGGCCTTTTTTATACTGAGTAATTAAAAATGCTGTATAAACTACAGAATTCCCTTAAGTGGTTGTGATAATTGAGTGGTTGAGTGATCGTTTTATATGAAGGTTGCAATGTATCTAATGCTTTGTTTAAAAACTAAATATAAACCCCTGCAGTGTTGTGAAGGCAAGAGCATTTTTGCTGCTTTGTTACAGGGATGAATTTGGCCCTTTTATCTCTTTGGTCCACATCGGCAAGGTATCTGTTTTGCAGAATTGCCCATTATTCCAGGACTGAAAGCTTGGACAAGTCTGATAGCTGCCCCCAAAGGGTGCTTTGGCGGCTCCCTGACACCCTGGTGGCATTTGTCAGCAGTGGGGAGAGTTTCACGCAGTTCTTTTGTTTGGGGTAAAGGTTTCTTGTTTTCTGTTTGGTATATAAAGAAAAGGGTAAAAAGAAATCTCTCTGTCTTCACATCATACTGTGTATCTGTAATGACAATGAATTATTTCTGTATTATTGAGCATTTCCTGCTCTGCTAATTACTGGTGTGTAGCATGCTGCCAAATGGTTTTATAAATCTGCAGAGACTGCAGCTAGTGCGGGAAGTCTATTAAAATAACACAGACTTGATTTACAGGGTTTCTCTCCAATTTTGAAATTTCTGTGCTGCAGAGTACAGACACAGTGCTTACAACTTAATACTGTATTTTGAAGTCACCTTGACAAAATTTGAGGTGGCTATCACACTTCTTGGGATGAGAAGGGAATGCTACAGGGACACACCCAATGGGAGTAGACACAGGACAGGGCAAGTCACTTCCAGTGGAGACTTTCCACTCTCTCAAAGCATGATGTTAACAAGCTGGTGTGCTTCAAAAGAGGAGAGAGCAGAAGAGGAGACGATGCAGAAGGTTTTAGAGATTGATCACTCCTTGGCATAAGTGGGCAGAGCTGAAGGCTTTGGGGTTTTGATAGCTTGAGCCTTGCTTTTAAGCTGAGATGTCTATGAAAAGACACAATGTGCTTGACAGGCAACCGGGCCATATCTCTCTGATGTATCTCTGACACGCCCCAGAACTGCAGGGTGAATAAGGTTTTACCTCTGCATATCACATTGCACGGGCACTGGGTGATGTTTTTGTGTCAGTATTCTTTAAAGAACGTTAGAAAAGCTGCAGGGTGAAGAAGGGGGCTGTGGAAGTTATTCCGAAGACTAAAAAAGCATCTTAGAGCAGGAGACTTGAAAGTAACCTATCTGGTTGAAAAAAAAAAGGCTGAGAAATTAACTGACTAGATTTATGAAAATATTAATGGGAAAAAGGAACTCTTTTATCTAGTGAAGAAAAGCAGAAAAAGAACTGAGGCCTTGGTTAATTCAAACGAAAAATGAAGCACAAATCTTCCATGGGACGGTGGGTAATTCAGTGCTCCATCAGGGAAATGACTGAAGCTCCTATCTTGTGCTCCTAGCTTTCATGTGAACACTCCAGAGACAACAAATACTTCCAGAAACACAGATGACTGATGTTGATATTGAGATATTTCAATCACACATCAGAATCTGTGGTACCTCAGAGGTCTGACTAGGTAATTCACTTTTCTGGCTCCAGAACTTGTAAGTATACATTTTAGAATACTTGTACTTTTGTAGCAGTTGGCTATATTGGTTATAGCGCTTGGCTGCAGTCTTTTGTGTATAACTACTTGATGGTGCTTACACCACTCTAATCAGAGACTGTGACAACCTTATTAGGAGCTGTGGAGATGCTCTGCACTTTCACCCGTTTAGAAAACATTATCTTGGCTGGGGTTGTAATTAAGCAGGCAGCCAATTAGCCGAGCAGTGGCTGCACTCCCAGATGCCATGTGTGTGCATACGAAATAGGTGTGCTGGGCAGTGCTGGTACCTGCTGACGGAGCTGTAAAAGCCGGCATTGTAGGACAGCCCCGGGAGGCAGCTGGGGAGCGATGAGGTGACAGTGACGTTTGCAGTGTTGCCCCTTGAAAAGGAGCAGCCTTCTCACTTCCCAGGAGCAGCAGCCCACGGTTTCAGACTAACAAGGCTGAAATTTAAAAGTGGATCTTGAAGATCGTTTCTCACAGCTGCTCTGCAGAATACCCAAAAAGGATTCTGCGAAAGCCTGTCTTTGGCAGTTTACAGTCTTGGAAAATCCTCATTTTCATTAGGGGGTGCCTATACTTGGAACATTTGTATTTCTGCTGGGTTATTTACTATATCGTCATATTTGCCCTAGTGCTGCTTTGACTGCTTGAAGATGACTTACTTTTATTTTGATTAATTCTGATTAATTAAAGGCAAGCATTTGCGTCACCACATTTCCTTTTCCCTTTGATTTAATTTTATTCAGCCCCCAAGGAGTTATAAAATATCTATGAGCTTTCTGCAGTATCTACATAAATACTTAATTGTGAGGTGACTGTATTAATAGAATTTATTGTTCCTTATTTGAGTTTAATGTTTACATGTCATTTCATAACACAAGCAATGAAAAGAGAAGCCTGCTAAATTTCACGTATACAGAAAGCAACGACTCCTTGTCAGAAACAGTGTAGGGGTTTCTGTGTGTCTGTCTCCCTCTCTCTAAATATAAATGTAAGTATTAGAATATATTTATAGATATATAAAATATATCTGTGTTTGTAAATATTTGTGTATGGGTATATGTTTTAGAACAAGTTTCCAGCAAGATATGACAGACCATGTGAATCACCTATTTAAGACCTCCATGTGCAGAAACCTTTGAGGACAGCTGGTTCAAGGCAGGGCTGACATTTTAACTTACCTGCTCTGCTTGGTCTTACCTTTCTGCTGTAATTGTAAAGAGTAGTATTTTCATTACGAGTCTCTTTCTTTTCATTATCTTATTCTAGATTACTGGAGTTGGAAATATCATAATTGGGGTAAAAGGATCAGTGTATTATCTTTTGCCTGATTCAAAATATGTATTAAAGGGAAGCTGATTGTACAGAACAAACAGAAACCCCCACATAACTCTGTGGACAAAATAAGTCAAAATTGAAGGACAGATGCACACTTGTTTATCATGTTTCTCAGGGGTAGATCCATAGCTTGAAGTTTGCAGAGGAAAATTTCCAAGCCAAACTTATCCAAGGAGTAAGGCTTCAAGTTGAATACTCTGAGGCTTCTTGAAAATATCTTGATTTATCTGTTCTCTTTGGCCAGGCCTGGTTGTCAGTCAAAGTGGGTGTATTGGCCAGTGAGTCAGCAGGTGCTTAGCTGGGGATTGGGCATTAGACAAGCTGACTCTTCCTCTTAAAGGATGTGCAGAAGGAGCTGGAAATAATCTTAGAAGATTTGTTTCATAAGAAAATGAGAGAACACAGGGACTATGGTAGTATCTGGGACAGAGACAGGCATGGTGTTATGGTGTTTCAAGGAGCACAAGGATGAGAGAAACCAATTTTCATCGTCTCTGCTGCTATCATTCCAGTCTTCTGAAATGAAGAGGAGACAATGAAGCTCTCTATTGACCTTCATGAGGGCATCAATGCCCTGGTTCCTAATTATTAATGTGCTAAAGCAAGGGCCAGTTGATACCGCAGAGCAAAAATAAAACTTAGCAGAAATAAGTGGGGTTTTTTTTAGCATTATGTTGAAGTAGAATCTATTCTTAATGGAAATCTTTTTATAACTTCTTAGGCTGGGCATTTAAAAATATTGATTATAGGACTAGTGGTTTTAAGTGAAAAGATGCTTTATATGCCACAACATAAGGGGGAAAGAGAACTCAGTTTGTGTCCTAGTTTATGGTGTTAAAGAAATGCAGAGATTGCTGTCTCCCTCCTCTTCAGGGTAAAAAATTAGAAATGAAGTTATAAAAGCAAAAGAAAAGCCAAAAAACCCTGTAAAGCACAGAAGTAAAAAGTTAGTGATAGTCTGTTGAAATACTTTATGTTCCAAAATGCTGTTTGGACCATTTACTTCTGAACTCGGACATCAGCTAACTAGAAGCCTAAACAATTTTGCTAAGGGTGTTTTTTCTTTTTAGTTGTTGTAGTACTCCTTTCTTGTGAAGCATGTAGAAGAACTTGGACACTGCTGTTTCAGTTGGTTTCGAAAACAAATGTTCCATTGAGCATTCAGAACCTTTAGATTTTAAAAATAAATTGATGAAATATACAGTAAAATCCATACTGTGTGTGCTAGTCCTTTTATCAAAATTTACCAAAGGTGATGACATCCACCATCGAATACAATGTAGTAGTGAGGATCTGAAAGTTTAACGCTGCCAAACTTCCTGTGAAGTCTGGACATCAGGGATATTCGATTAAATCTTATCTTTGTCAGGAGGATTTGACATTCATAGGACCACTAAATTTTAGAAAAGCTACAAGTCTAACCTTGCCTCTTAAAAATTCACTTACACCGGTATAGTTGAGTTGGTGTATACAATCTGAGACACAGATATTACTGTACTTTTCTCTGTTGTCTTGCTATTCTTTGCCTCCACACAAAAGAGCTGGGATGTGACTTTATGGGGGTTGGAGGACTAGCCTTTTTTTTCTGATATTGAGGTATCTCAGCTTGCAATCCATATGAAAGATCGATTGTTCATAGGAATTATTACCTTAGGGTTTAATTCTGCATCTGTTGAAGTCAGTTAAGTGGCTTCCCTTTGGGTTTAATTGTTTGAGTATGTGAGTCTTTGGAAATATATATGGCTTGGAGGTGGAGGTTCTGAAAAAATAAGTCCCTTCTATGTGTATATCATTAGTCTGATACAAAGGTGGTTTGACTTTCAAATGGGAGAAAATAATTCTCCAGATATGTATTTATCACTTTCACCTGTGCAAGTAAAAATTTTGCTAAGATGGGGAACCCTGGAAAATAAGTATTTTATACCTGAATTACTTGAAAAATCAGCTCAGAAAAAAAGGAAGTGTTTTGCACATGTGGTACCATCTGTTCTAGGCACTGTGCATTAAACCTCAGTGGGGTTTTTTTGTTGGTTTTATTTTTCTTCCTAATGTATTGCTGTTATGTAGTGTTTAATCATGAGTTTGGAAAAGGATGTATGTGACCTCATGTTAAAGTCCCAAAGCCGTACAAGAGTGTAGTGTTGATTGTTCCCTAAGTGATGTTCTGCCTGTTCTCACTCGTGTGGCTCATGTGAGGCAGCTCATGTTCTTTAGGGACCTTCCCTGTTCTTGGGGTGCTGTATCTTCCAGTGTGGGCTCGAAACTGGTTGGCTGGGCATACTAAATCATAGTCTCGTAGCACAGTGTTACATTTGGTGTGTGAATGGATTGTGTTGTAGTGCTGGAGAACTAGTCACAATTGTCTTTAAAAAGTCAAAAGCCCCCCCTTTTCTTCTTTTGTTGTTGGATCTCTTGTTTTAGTAAAAGTGATTGGAAGAGTCTCTTGAGTTGTGACCAAAAGAGCCACAACTGCCTTGAAAAGGAAAGTGGTGCTGGAGGTGTTTAGGAGAGTGTGGGTGACATTGGTGGCTGAAGACTTGACTTGTGGTCATCGGCGGCTGCAAACCATCTCAGTAACTGTGTGTGTTGTCTGTGTTGCTGTGTATGAAGGTTTTCCCTCTCAGTGCTTTGTCCTTAACACTGGAATGAATGCTACCCTGATGTCAGTGTTTTTCCTGGGGATTGGAGAAAGTGGAGGGCCTTGGCCAGCCCAAGAGTTATGCCCTGTTTATGCTTGATTGAAGAACTGATGAGAGGAAAAAACTGCTGGCATCAGCGACCAGGAAAGGCTCGTAGGTGAGACTAATGCTGTGGTTGCTCACAGAAGGGTGCAAGTGTGGCAGGCAGCTGTTATGTGGAGGTGATCCACAAGCTGGGTTGATAGCTGGTGATTGCTGGGTTCATTTGCTAATCGCTGGTTTTGTTCTGTTTGTGCTGGAAAACTCTTCCAGAGCTGTTGCAACCTGTCATTTTTAAAGGCAAATGAACTGGTTTGTCCCTTAAGGCTTCCTCGGCAGTACCTTTCAGGTGCTGCACCAGCTGAAAGGAGATGTTTTGCTGCAAAGAAGTTGCATCTGTTTATCCCACCTCACTTTTAAGGGTGGAGGGACTGTCCCTCAAATTGCAATGCACAAGTTAAGCAGTTTGCCTGGCAACAGACGTGTGATGAGATAGCAAAAGCAGAAAGACAGAGAGGAACAGTACAATGTAGAGCTATATGAGCAAAATTAGAAATGAGCTGACTGAGATGAAGTGCTAAAAACTGCATTCCCTTAATGCTATTGCAAGCCTGCAAGGCAGGCTGGGTGGAGGAGGAGACTGGGGTTGCTGTCATTAAATGGGAGAGAAGAGGAAGCAAGTGGATGCAGAACAGGGAAAGAGTGAGTGGCCGTGTGGTATGCATTAAAATAACTTCAAGGTGATGCACCCAGGCAGGAAGGCAGCCTGGTGACTGGCACAACCAAGTCAGCAGTGATGCCTTGCAGGCACAAGGCTCTTGCTGTAGGCAGTTTGTGCTGCTGAGTGGTGCCTTGGCACGGACTTCAAGCCAAGTGCCAACATTGTACAGACTCACTGAGGGGTTTGGGCCATGCTGTTTGGTGCTCTCAGGCAATGCTTTGGTGATGTTCTCCAAGCCTCTTCAAGGAGGCTGTTAAAGGACATCACTACAAGAGCTGCTGATCCTGCTATGCTTTGAGATTTGCCATTTTCTGGGTTTAGTTTAGAAAGGCCACATCCTCCTCATGATGCCTTGTTCTTGCCTTGAGATCCCAACAAACCCTGAAAGCTTTGAGCTCAGAACAACTGCTGTAATACCATTCCTAGATGACTGGGGTAGTGCTGGCAAATTGGTGAATAGACTCAAAAGTCTATTCTGGTCTCTCATGAAGTGGGGGTGAAATGTATCTTTTATACCTTAGAAGTCCAGAACCCATTAGGATTTATCACTTTGATATTGCAGAGACCTGGGACAGGAATTTCAGATTTCTGTAGGGCGTACAGCCACTTGATCTCAGTCTGGTTTAGAAATTATTTTAAAAAGATGTCTTTACTAATTTAAGATACTGGGAATAATCTTTTCAAATTCTTTTTAAGACAAATACATGCCACAGAGAAACATTCATCAAGGTATTACTTAATTGGTTTTTGTGTAAGTTTAATAAATATTTCAGTGAAGTGACCTGAACACTTTTCTGGCTGTTCCTAGAACTCAAAAATGTACCTGGTCTGTGAAAGCAGGAATAGACTTACAGTATGCCACAGGAAGTAAATTCTTGAGTCAGGACTGCTTATTATGGAGAGGCTTCTATTAGATTATGTGACTTGCAAGTATCTGTAATAACTATTTAAAAGAAAAACATTCTGCTTAAACTTGAACATTCTTATAGTTGAGACTAAATCCTTATCTGAGAGTTCAGTTTGTCCGAAAGGGTCATTTCTATCTGTTCTCCAACTGAAGAATTTAGAAGGCATCATTATGTCTTCAAAATGTTGTTAATTTCTTCAAACCGTTGTTAATGTAAATAGTCTGAAACAAAGAACTAAAACATCATTTTAGTTCCATGAAGCAAAATAGTTATGAAAATAAGTTGTAAACACTGATAAAGACATCAAAATCTTAGATGAACCCCGTTCTTGGGTCTGTCTAATGCATTGCAGGGCTTATTACTTCCCTTTGCATTAACCATATAGACACAGCTCTCTGCAACAGTCAGGGACTTGTCCCAGGGTCATCAATTGCTGTTCACCAGCAGCTTTCACTGAATTTACTTCTGTTTCCTGAAAGTATTTAATTAGTACTGCTAGTTTGTTTTTTTGACTAGGGTTTCTGTGCTTTCTTCTGCAAAAAGAGTTTTTCAGTCGTGGAGTTAAAGGAGGCTTTGCTGTTTGTTTCAGTGGTACAGCCAAGAGTAGCTGTGCATGTCTGGAATGTCAGTCTGCACATGCAGTTATTGCATCTGAAGATCAATTTATGTAGTCAGCTGAAAATGTAACTTAATTATATGGTTCAGTGAGAAACTGTGTAGTACAGCTGTAGCTAGTGAAATCCAATGTGAAAGGAACATACAATTTTAAAACAGAATCATCATCTGTAAACCCAGAGAAAAAGGAGCTAAGTCAGGATTTTGTTTTTCTGGAAAAACATGAATACAATGATACAGCACTTCAAACATGGTCTCTGCATATGTGTTATGGTTTTGTTTGTCGGTGGGGGTTTTTTGTTAGTTTTTTTGTTGGTTGTTGTGGGGTTTTTTTCCCCTAAATAGAAGTGGCTGGCTTGTGGGTGCTGTCCCTTTGCAGGAAAAATTTTGGTCCAGTATTTCAACTTGAGTGTAGCATTGCAGGGAGTCAAACCCCAGAAACCTGTACTTTGAGAGCCTGGGTATAGGGCCTTACAGGAACTCTGTTTTCCAGCTGTTTAGACAGTACTGAAGAGGAGATACATGAATGTTCTCTAGTTTTGGTGATCTGGAGAACATTGGCTTTGCCTATGGGTACATCCTGGGGAAATCTTTGTGGGATCAGTGTTTCTGTGCGGAAATTGTGGAAAAACTTACATATCTCTAGGAAATAGGTGCCTTGTTGGATACATTTTCATCTTAATATGTGATGTCCTTTGGAATCTCTTCAGTAAATGCGTTTTTGTAAAGCTCCTTCTGTTGGACCAGTGGTCTCCAAAATGGGGTGTGCAAGATGATCCCTTGGGGAAGGAAAATAGTAGAAAATGTGTATAATTTATAAATAAATTTTAAATTACAAATTATAAATATTTTATGAATAAATATACATTTATTGTGGGTACGTGGTCAAAATTCAATTTCATTGATGGGATGCACAATGAGTAGAGTCACTGCATGGGACAGTAATGTATTGCCTCAAATAAATACACAGAAATTACAAAACTTAAGTCCTGTTAAAGACTTTACTTGTTACAGGGAGTTTGTTTCATTTAAAAATATTTTTCTTTTTATTTACTTGTCCTGACAGGGTCCCTTCTTGCCTTCTTTCCCTCAGGGTGTGCTGCCTGTGCAGCCAGTCTTCCTTGCGTGGACAGAGTGTCTCAGCTGCTTCAGGTGGCTATCACTTCTACACACATTTATGTTCCAACCCGAGAATTTTGTAAAGCCTTATGTTATGTTTTGACATGCTGTTATGTTAACAAAAAAATGAAGTGATGCTTTCTCTGTCAAGGATGAGTCATCCTTGCTACCTTTCTGTTGTACCAATTAAGGCTGTCTTCACATTAGGGCCACTGTCTTCACATTAGGGCCACTCTTTTTCCTAATTGTTCCAGTCTGGACCTTCCTGTTCTCAGGAATGGCAGATGTGGAGAGAAGGAGCCCAGGATTTAAAGCACTTTCTCATTCACCCATCATCCTTTGGAAAAGCAGGTGGATAAACCAAATCCTTTCTCTTCCAAAATTCCTGTTGTGATTTCAGGGAATGTTGTAAATGTTCTGATCACAGTTGGCAATCCAGATACAACTGAAATTTGCTTGGTGTTTTGAGTGCTGGTATTAATGAAAAGTCCCTTTTCTTGCTTTTTGTTATTTATAATATTATCTCCTTTACAAAGTCATTACCTTCAGAGTAAAGAGTTCATGACCTAGGTTTTGTGCAGAGAATTTGAATGCATCACAGAGAAGGACATTACTTCAAAGTGGGTGCATCTTTTTGCTTCTGAATATTTTTGAAAGGTGTGAGAATCATCCATTTTCATAGCCCTTTCTGTAGATAGATGCTTACTTTATGTAATGCACTTTTTTTCTTTGACACCACTCCATCTCTCCTTGTCCACAGCCTCAGGCATCCAGTGGTTGCAGCCAGCATCTATCCTTGTGTGTGCTCCCTGCTGGTATGGGAAGTCAGAGGCAGTGAGCTCTGCTGTGCTGTCCTGGGCTGTGTTCATGACACTCAAGATACCATTCTTGGTAGTGTACTGTTTGGTCTCTTCTGCTTAGGAGTGTATAACAATATTTAATTACACTGCTTCTTCAGATCTCTAGGCTGTATATTACATTTCCCCGTATTCTAGAGAGTGATCTTAATAGCACTATTTGTAGGCCTCCCTGCTCAATTAGTGTTTGATGCTGATTATAGAAATCTTGATCTGGGGGTTCTGAAACTATTAGAAAGGTGTATTTTTATCTGGAACTCGTATGCTAGCTGATGTTAATACTGACCATAGGCCTGTGGCTGTAGGTCTTTTTTTTCTGTGTGTTCTGGGGAATACCGCACCACGTATGATTATTTCAGAAATTATAGCATTTCCTAGGGAGAATCTTGTTACTCTAACCAAGACTGACTAGGTCATTTAAGAAAAAAAAAAAGGAATTGCTGCAAACAAAAGTATGCCTACTTTTGAAATACCTATTTTAAAAGCCAATTAAAAACCGGGAAATATGAAAGGAAACTTTACATATTTATGTAAGGAACTTTTCTTAATAGCTGGTTGACTGAGTACCTACATTGTAACCCAGCTTTTGTACTGGATGTTTGACCTGATTATTGGACGTTTTGTTTTGTTTAATTCTACAAAGTTGCATCCCTGCCAGCTATCTACTGACTTCACTAATGACATTCCTCTTTTGCTCTCATTTGTTGTGAAGTCTAGATAAGTGATCTCTGGAAAAAAGTAGGCTGTAAATTCCAGTTGTGACTGTCACTGACCTTGCTGAAATTATTTGGCAGACTTTACCCTGGGCATGGTTGCCTTGTACTACCACAGTATTCTGGAGTTAATGTATAGGTACCAGCTCAAAAAATGGGGTGATGGTAGAGATTTAGTTTAACCTGCACAGCTACCAATGGCAGCATTTTTATGGGGTGGCACTGGCAGGTCAGGTTTGGGGATTTTTAATACAAATGCATTTTTCACTTATATCTTTAACTGGCTTGAACCTGTTTAACTGCATGGCAAGGGACCCATCAGAGGAATCTGAAAGCTTTGTTCTGAGTGTCTCTGGCTGGTGGAATATGCTGAGCTGGGACCAGCCAGACTGAAACACGGGCCACTTGTACCTGGGGTTGTTGGCCAGCTTTTCTGCAGGAATCAGAATTTTGCTGCTGCTTGTTTGACTGTTAGTGCTTTTCTTGACTAACTGATGTCTAGTAGTCTTCATTGTTGCTGTTTGCTTTGTTGATCATTAGCAATGATACCAATTAAAAAAGAGAGAGGGAAAGAAAGAGAGGAAAACAGGCACCTTAATTTTCATTAGGAAATTTGTAGATATCCTCAGGACAGCTCTTCTCTAATGTAGAAGCCATCCCATGCAAAGCATGGTTGCCTCTTCTGTTTGGCATGAGCTCCTGCTTATAGCCAGCTCCAGGCTTCCTGAGCTGGAGTGAAATTCAGAGGGAATTAGGAGGCATAGTGACAGATCCAGATCATGTCAGCCCTGGAGACGTGTCCTCCTGAGTCTGTATTTGAGCCCAGTTGGCAGAACTAACATCTTGTGACTGGGCATCTCCAGTGAGTGAATAAAATAAGTTAATTCAGTTGTTTGGCTGGGCATGGAGAGGGCAGAAATTCTGTGTAGCACAAACTTAAAAGAGTAAGTTCCATGTATCCATTTTTACATAGCTGATGCTGTTGGCTCCCTTACTGGTCATGCTCGCCTGCAGCTGGGAATGTGTAGGATTTGGTATTTTTACACTAGAATCTAGTTTTTGTTGTATGCCTCTTTGCAGGAATGCTGATAGTGATGGGTAAAGTGCTTGAGTGTCAGCTGCTGGCTACTCCAGTGTATGTCTGTGTCACAAGCAAGATTTGTTACACTGCAAAGGGCATTTTTCAACCAATGTTACACATTCAGAATTGGACTGTATTCCAGCAGGAAGAAGTAATCATGATGAAGGAAGCTTTTGGCAGCACTGCGCTTGCATTGCACCCAGATCCGTGCTTGGGATGGAGAGGCAATGCCGTGGCCGTGTCACATCTTCCCAGGCACAGCTCATGGACTGCAGCCAATATGTTCTTCTTCCCCAGCAGATACAGAGGGGGTCCTAAAACCTAGCGCTGAAATTCATGGCTTGGAAGGAAAGAAGGAACGCTGCTCTAATTAAATTTGATTTATTTTAGTGCTTTGTTTTTACTTCTGATTTGCCTGCTCTCCTTAAAGGTGGAAACAGTCCTAAAATTTTTTTGCTTTGCTGTATGTAACTACTGTGTGGGTGTTGCTGGGAGAGATGGAAACAAGGGGCTGAGAAATTATCCCCATTTTTTTAAATTAAAAGTGGTGTGTATTATTTGCCTGGTTTGGGGGACAGATATGGGCATGTGTGTACATTGATTTCTTTTTTTCAGTGTAGTATTTCTACCCTGATTGCTTTTAGCCTATCATATGTAATTTAATTCTTGAAACATCTTGCCTAGCTTCATTATTTGAATAACACGAACAATAAAGTTCCCAGTTCAAGTCCTTATTCATGACTTATTACCTAAGCATTTACACATAAGTGTGCGGCGTGTGTGTTTAGGGTTAGGGGAGAAGAACCTGGACTGCTTCCCTGACAAGGATATGCCTGCAAGTACTTCTCTCAGAGAATTGCAGTGAAAGCATGGCTTGTGCATCATGTGGAAGGGAGCGGGTGTTCCTGCAATTAGTGAGGTACACTTACACTTGGTAAGAAGGGGCTATGTGGGCAGCTTCCATCAACTCTGCTCAAATTAATCAAATCCTTCACAGAGGACCTATTGATACCTGAGTATAAAGTAAGAGCTAAAAGGCCTCTGTTCATTAATTTTTAACAGCTCAAATGGCTTCCAGGCTTTTGATTTTTTTTTTTAAGGCAAATCATAAAACGGTAATTCAAAACAATTTGTCACATTTAAACAGCAGCAGAATCTTGTGGAACTTTGCAGAGGAACACGTCTTGATGTTTGATGACTTTTAAAAGTCAGTGGTAGGAGGCCTGGTTTTCACTCTCACTCTGCAAAAACCTGGGACACCTTTGTCATCAGATGTGTTTAAAAATTGGAAAGAGCTTTATATCGTACCAGATACAATGAAGCAGTGGTAAAAATATGCACCTGTACTTAAAATCTTTGTAAAGCTATAATTTTTCAGGGAAAAAATATTTTAGTTTTTGACTAGACCAATTAGCCAGATGGCTTTGTGAAATAAGTGTTCTGTTAGGTGAGGCTTTGGTGGTACAACCTCATATTGCTTTCTAGCCCTCTAATATTTTTGCAGAAGTAACCCTGGGACTATGAAACCCAAATTCCCTGTAGTATGGGACAGTGCAAAGAAAGAGAGCCAGCTGCAAGAGAATGATTCTGGATCTTAGACATGAGCCCTGGAGTTGAACTGCCAGGATGTGTCAATCTCTACTGAATGTTTTATACTCAGCGATATCCTTAAGCTAATAACTAAGCAGTAACATATGTTGCATAATCCAGTGTTCAATTTTGTTGGAATTGTATTCCTTCTTAATTTCTTACATGGTTGCTTAGTACCAGCAAATAATGGTTTGAATTTTGTGCTTGTTTGTAACTTTAAGATGAAGCCTTTCACCTTCTCTATAGATTTCTGTCATTGTTAGGATTCTTTTCATGATTTAACAAATCTGGATTTAAAGTCAGAGAGCTTTGTCTGGATTTAAAGTCAGAGAGCTCCTTGAATGTAAAGAGAGGAGAAAAATTGAAATTGAGACATGGTATGTAGTTGAGTGATGGAAAGCAGGAGAGGTTGATAACTTCTAAAATATTTGCTTCAATAACTTTGAATCTGTAAAATGAAATGTGTATAATCAGACAACTCAGCAGTTAAGACAAAGAAAGCAAAAATTATAACCATTGCATCATGAAGTATGCTTATTAGGTAGTTTACAACTTTACAAAGTTAGTCTAGGTGATTAGAGCAGGCTCCTTCACTTGCTGAAGTGTGGTAAGCAGGAGTGGAGGCTTCTTACTGTTTCAGGTGTAGGATGCTTGCGGTTGGCTCTGGTGTAGGATGCTTGCATTTGGCTCTTTGATTCAGCATAGGTCTGGGCTGAATGTTTAAAACAGAAACACAATCTAATGGTATGAAAAGTGACCTCCAAAAGAAGGTGAATTTCTTCATTTCACTTTTCTGCTATGGCAGACAAGCTAACCCCAATCTCTTGAACTCAATTTTCTTGCTTTACAGCCAAACCCTCTGAGATGATTTTGCAAAGCCATTTGCTTTTTGCTCTGCGCTCTTTCATTGCATTTTCAAGCAGTGGGCACTAAACATGCTTCCCCCCTAAAAAAAAGAAAAAAAATTAAAAATTGAGGGGTAGATAAAATTGGGGAAAGGACTTACCATTTCACTCTAAGACTTAAAAGTTTTCTTGCATACCCTCAGGTATTGTGTATTGGTCATCTGCAGGCCTGAGAGTGGAGTGTCAGTGGGGCTGTATTTGGTTGTCTTTTAATGTTTTACCATGAAAAGGCCTTTTTGCTGACAGAAGTGTCATATGTTTCCTCATACTGGATTTCATGGAAGCTTGTCAAATTATTTTTGCTGCATGTTATAGGAGCAGATCCTGCTTTCTGGGAGTATTGAATATTGATTAAATTTCTTTACTGTTTTTAAGTAGATGCATCCTACTAACAACAATGTCATTTCATGCGTTCACTTATCATTAAATTCGCATTTGATTTATTCTCTGTTTTACCAGTCTTATACATTTTGGATCTACACTGTACTTCTTGAAACACCAAATCTGGGCTGTGACTCATGCTAAGTCTGCTCAGGGATGTCTCATCTTCACCCTCTGGAGAAGGCTATCTTCTCACTCTGGAAGTGGAGATGGTTTTCCTGTATTTCTTCAGGAAGGGGTTCATCCCACTATGGACAACATTAACCCTCTAACGATCTGAGTCTGCCATGTAACAAATTATATTTAATTAACAAGTATATTTATCCTGCCTGCAATTGCAATGGAGAACAGAGGTGATGCAAACCAAAGTCCTAAAATTTGGATTTATCAGAAGTTCAGAGGAGCCTTTGTCTCCATGCTGTTTCCTGTGATCCTCTGATGGCATCCGCTGCCAGTCCTACCGGGCTGGGTCTGAGGCTGGACACAGTGAAAGGTGCCTGCTGTACTTGGTGCTAGCACTGAGATGTTTTTATGCAAATTGTCTTTGTTTTCTTCCAGCCCTGGCAGTGTGCTTTATTTGATTTAAATAGGGAATGGGGGGAGGAGAAAGGTAAAGGAGCAGTTGTAAATTAAACTGGCACCCTTGTGGATTTGGGCTTAGTTGCAGTGAGTTTCCAAGAGCTCATGTTACTTTGAACACAACACTTTTCTAAGTTTTTCTCATGTTTGGATCACAGTGATGGTTTTGCCTCTTGTGTTCTTCACTGTAGATGAGGAAAAAGCAAACATAGCATCCAGGATAACAGCATGTTTCAACACTGTCAGTTCAGTGCTGTGAATTCTTGCCTGGGAGGATGCTGTTCTGAACATTTGGGGGGTGGATGATTATGTATCACCTTCAAAAGTCCTGAGGGTTTTAGCTTCTCGAAGAACTAATCCATCAAGACTTCATTTAACAGTGCTAATAATTTCCCCTATCTGTCTGGCAGGGGGTTTGTTTTAATGTAATCTCATCAGTATTATAAAAGGAGTTGGAATGCTGAAACCATTTTTTCCCTTTTATTCCAATGCCAAATATATTTATGTGTTTTTAAGGGGGAGAGTATGTATCAGAATTATGACGCAGTATAAATAGCAAACACTTCTCAAATGGTGAGTGAAAATAATTTTAGTTTATATTCTGCAACATGCAGTGTCTTAATGATTTGAGGCATCTTATTTTTACAGGACAGATTTCAGATATAGGTAACTGAAGCATTATGGCAAGTTCTGTCACTGTCCAAACAAAACCTTGGTTTAAAAGATACATATCTTGCTTTATGATTACTCCCCAATTTTAAATGTTACTCCATTTATGTATGTTACTATATATAATATGTGTATTAGTAATTCTGTTGAATAGGGCAATGAAGCCAAGAAACAGGGAAAACTGAAAGCAAGATTGTACACTTGCATAAAAAGTTTTCCAGTCAGAATGTAAGAAAATCACCAATGTAGAAGAATTAGGTACTCCAAAAAATCCCAAGTCTTATTTGTTCTCTTTCCCTGAGTTTTCTGTGCCTTCTCTTATAACTGTTTTCCTTAATGGGACATGACCTGTCTGTTCTCAGGTGCCTTGGTATTGCTTGGGAGACTCCGTAGACCAGGCCTTTGATAAGAAATAAACTACAACTTTATGGTGTTATCTCTGTGGGAATTTGTAGCAGTCAGGTACTTCAGTTGTCTCAGTGATTTTTCTTTGCACTGGTTATTAGGCAAAGTTCTTCCTATGCTGCTACACACTGCAAAAATCTTGAAAACTGCTTTTATCTTTGCCCAGGGCTTGATTCAGTGAAGACCCTATTGATTTTGTTTGCTTTTGTTGTGGGGTGGTTTTTTTCCTAAGGAATGGCAAATGGTCATCTTCTCACTCGTCTCTTTTGATGAGCAATGTGGCTTTTTTGATCTTTGCTCTTTATCCAACATATATTGTTCTAACTCCAGGTTTTATAATTTCAAATTATAATAATTTTCAAGGTCATTGGGATAAGTCTTTGCCTGCATCAAGGTGGGGAGAGTTTTAACTAGCAGTGAGGGAATCATCTAGGGGAGGGGTAGTAACTCCTCACCAGCTGGGATGTGAATCTGCTGTTGGAAACCAAGCACTGCTCACGTGTAATAAGTGTGTCAAGTGAGTGTGTTAACAGGTTTGCTCTTTGCCGGGCATGTGATATGAATACCAAGAACAGAATAATTTGGATATTTTCCTCTTCTGGTGGATTAAACAGTACACTATGTTCAACCAGTCTACACAAAGTCCTTGAACACTCGATGCCAACACCTGTTAAATTCCTCTAGAAAGTGTTTTAGGTGTTACAGGGAGGAAAATTATGTCCTTGTTTATGTACCCCAGAAAGGAACTTGGTGCTAAAGACAAATGTTGATCCAAATGATCAGTAAAAAATCTACTTTTTTTAGGCAAGGGTAGGAAATCTTCCCTTGATTTTTTCTGCTGTTGCAATTGCTGTGTCATTCCCCTCAGCAAGCAATGTTAAACAAGATTAAATATGACTAGAGAAAGACATATCTGCATTTATCTCATCAGTGTACATTGATGTAAATTCATGTTTCTGGGATGATTTTTTTGCTACAATCCAAATGTTATCTTGAACTAAAATTTTTCCCCTTTTGCTTCTAATTTTTTTCTAAATTGACCATCGTTTCTGGACTGTGGCAGTAACCCACTGGAAACATAAAGCTCTTCATGGTAAAACAGATGTAAATCTTGGTCAAAAATACAGTATGACTTTTTATGGTAGCCAAAGTAAAATGGCATCTCTGTCAGCTCAAATCAGTCTGTAGCTGAATTTAAAAGCTTCTTCTGCCCTGTGTTTTGATGACTCATATGCCATCTTCATGTTCACTGCAGAATTCCTTGAGGACTCTTAAGGTTTGGGCATGCTTAGAATAAACTGCTGAGTACCAAGGAGGTAGCCTGCCCAAGGTTTGTCACACAAACCCCTTCTTCACCTGGATCCCTGCAATGACCCATGCAATTCCTGCATGACCCATACAGTTTAGTAAAGGATTGTGCTGTTATCCTCTGAGAACCCTTGAACTCAACTGGGAGTTGAGCATCACAAGAACTCTTCATGTCCTTGGTGGTGCACTGCCGTTTGTATACCAGATGTCCTGAGGTCAGTTGGCTCAAAGTAAAGGTTTAGGGTTAAAAATACATTTATTTGATTCACTACAGGAAAAGTTGGTTTTCAAAGTTGTAAAAAGATGACACATCAAAATGTATTTTGAGAGTTATGCTTAGTTGGGTTTTCTCTTGACTTGGGTTTTTGAGTCCTAAGATCCTTTCTTACCGACTTCATCATGTTAAATAGCTTGTGATAATGGCTAATGAGCCCCACAGCTGGGCTGACATGTCCCAAAGAGTCACTAAAGCTACGTCCTCCTTCTGTATCCCTTCAGGTAATGTGTCCTTCTGAAGGCAGTTTTGCTGGAGCTGGTTAGAGCAGCTGCTCTGAGTTATTTTCCTCTACCTGCCTAAAACATGAGGAGTGTCCTGACTTTTCCAGCCTCATTTCCTTCACTAGACACTGGCCTGTTATCTTGTGGGAGATGAAGCCATTTTTCTGTGTCCTCAGACTCTTGATTAAAGTTTCTGTTGAGTATCTCTCCTCGCACATGTCCCATTGTGGCCCTCTGATGCTTACAAGGCACATTGTGCATTTAATGTCGTCATCACTGATTATATTTTAATAGTATGGAATGAAAAACAGTATAGTAGAAGTAGAGAAAGATTATCTATTTAATCTAAGCTGAATATATGAAATTCAGTTTACTATGCCTATAGCGCTTTTCTTTGTATCATATAAATCCAAACATGTTACTGTAGAGCTGAATTTGAGTCTGAGCATTGAGTAATTTCATCTTCCTGTCATGTGCAGTGTTAGTTTTGAAAAGAGGAAGAGGATATTCTAAGATACTCTTAAGAGTATTTTTAAAAATTGTTAGTGCGAAAGACATGTGGAACTCTCAGGCAATTTTTATTCAATGAATAGTACAAATGTGTTTTCAGTTGGGGAGTATATTTAATCGAGGTACAAGACAAAATTTGTACTTGTTTAGAAGTATGTCATATCATGCTGAATTTGTTGTAGCACTGGTTGTGTGTAGCTACGTGTGGACATCAGTTTTCTGATTAAAACCTTTTTAAGCTTCCAGTGAAGCTGAAAGTAAAGCATGGAAACCTTGTGTTTTGGGCATTATCTCTATTATGCTTCATTGGAATTACAGTGTAGTTTGATAGGATTCTTCATTCTGTAGTTATCAACTGCTTAAAACCTCATGGTTTCCCCTAGTTCTTAAAAGCAAACAAACAGAACTCCCTAAAACTCACCACAAAGAAACCAACTTGCCCTTCCTATTGAGCTCTATAGTCTGGTCTGTAATAACTGTGCTTCTCTTATTTAATCTCTTTCATTATTCTGGTCAATTATTTACTCTGTTTTCTATGGAAACAAGATCTGTGCAAATGTTCTGCGTACACCTCCTTACTTGGCTGAAAATAATTAATGGGTTTTCAAACTAAGTTTTACATTTATTATGTTTTTTGTGTGAGTGCTTATTGGTCTAATACTCAGCAGGTATCAGATGCTGGAGATATCACGTCTTTCAGTTCTGGCCTTTCCATGACCTTTGAGGTTTTGGGGTTTCATCAGTACAGCCTTTTGGGGGAGAGATTGTTACTTGGGCTCTGTTCATGAAGTGCAGATCTGGGTTTAGTTTGATGCATTGTTCAAATTAATTAGCTTGCAAAATGGCAAAGCCACTTGCCGTGTCCCCTTGCCTCAGTGACCTCTCCTGGAAATTGTAAAGTACCCTCTGAAATAAGATGCTGCTTAACATGAGAATCAGGAAGCTAAAAAGACTCTCTAGTCACTTCAGTGTCTTCTCTCTCAAATTTAGTTTTCCTACAGGTATTGAAGAGTTTTCCCCTAAAATAACTTGAGAATCAATTAGTATGAAAATTGCACACAAGAAATCTTGTATGGCGTAGGACGTTTCTCTTATAGCCATGTCTGATTTCTCTACTGCTGCAGAGTTCAACTTTCAACCTGTATTTTGCTGAGTGGGGAAGCCACTTCAAGGTACGTGTCGATCACGTGCAGAGTGTGGCTGGCAGAAAGCTAACCTGGTAAATGCTTTGTGGCCAGGGCAGCCTGCAGCTTTAGTGCAAGCTGAAAACCTGCCTGCAAAGCCAGGACAAAGCTGTTGGCTTGAACAAACCATCTGCACTGAGCTGAGGTACTAGCATGTGCAACATATTTTGTGGTCTGTAAACTGGGGCATGGGATAGCATTCGGGACAAGGGTGCAATAAATCTGAGCCTTAAGTTTCAGCCTAAAAAAAAAAAAAAATTAAAAAAATAACCCAACCCAAATCTGGAGCTTTCTTTTCTTTTGTATCATCTTTAATTTCTGTTTCTTCATGCACCTCTCTCTGTTTTTGGAATCTTTGATCAGTACTGAGTTCATGTTATCGATAGTCTAGTTCACTGTCTCACATCCTGAGATCTCGCCAGAACAATACAGGTGTTTTCTGTTACTGAATGCAGCTGTAGAGAAGGAACTTCAGGAACAATACATGGAAGTTGTAGTTTTGCCACCTGAAACCAGGTTAGGGCAATACTCCAAGGAGAAACAATGGTTTAAAACCACTTCTTCCTTAATTCCCTCTTCCTGTGGTACATGCAAACATTACTGTACAAAAAGAGAAAGACAAACTGGCAAGCTGTTATGTTATCGTAGCATGAATTTTCAGGCAATGGAAAGGAGGCTTTTGTATTTGGTCTGCTGGCACTTTTGCTTAAAGGTCTTAAGAACCCTTACTGGTAGCAAGATTCTGCTTGTGACTGGCTAATCTGGAGGCTTCGGATGCGGTTTTTGCCCATTTTCGCAAGATTATAAACTGGACATATGTCTTAACTGGAAACAACTTTCTCAAACCTCACAACCACTGTACGAGGGATTTGGGAACAGATACAGGTTTCTAAGCCCAATGTAGCATCATACTTGCATTGATGCCTTGTGCCTTGATGAGAGAGGGAGAAGTTTTCAAGTATCTCCCCTAGAAAAACTGGTGTTATCCAGCTAATGTTGTTTTAAGACAGCCTGTTTTCAGCTGCCTGCCTGTGTTCTCCACCAGATGAACTCTTCTGTAATGTCCATCAGGATAGTGTGGTGTCTGTGGCTCGGCCCTGTCGGCTGTTGATTTGGCATTGGTCACTGGAGGTTGGTTTGGCTGTGAATGGGTAGGTGGGGGGCTGGAGGCAGCTTGTGGAGAGTCGACAGGCGCAGTAAATCCTGTTGGGGAAGATGGCAAAGACACCTGGAGGGTGATCAAGCCTCAGCTGCCTGTTTGCTTGGCTGATGAGTCGGGTTCACAAGACTCTTTATGAGGGCTTATTGCCTGAGCTGAATCCTGAGCCTTTGATTCAACATAGCTTTTTCTTGATTTGCTAGAAGGATAAAAGTCTGACATATGGGCTTTTGTTGGCCAAAAAATTACAGTTTATCTGATTCAATACCTGAGTTATCTCTTCTGCCGCGGCAAAAAACGCAGTTGCCTAAGGCAACCAATATGTTCGGTGTGATTGAAGGTTGTGATTGGTAAACCTCTGTGGGCCTGACTGATATGACATTAAAAAAATAGTGTTGCCTTTTTTCAGTGCAGTGCTGGTTGCAAATACGTATTAATTTTGCTGATTTATCTTTCTTTACCAATGTTTGTTAAGAACATCTGTCATCTCCTAATAAATGAGACACCAGGTGGGAGCCAGCTTTTCCTTTTTTAAAAATAATGCTAATATTGGTTTCTACTGCATTAGAATATGTCTTGAGTATGCAGATAGAGCTGGATGATGAAAAAATTTACTGTAATCCTTTCTTCCCTTGGCTCACCCAGAGGTGAAGAGGGTAAGGAGGGTGAGAAGAAGCACTGTATAAAACCAACCATGTATCATTCCTGGCATGCAGAGTACAAACTCCCTGTTTGGAGACATGGGGGAAACAGTTAACTCAGTTAACATTTTGGGGATGTGGAACTGTAGCCAGGAAAAGCACTTGCATTTCCAGGCTTATTCTAAGCTGGTCTTTCAGTTTCTTGCAAAAATAAGTCCAGTTGGGCACTAGGGACTCTTAGGAGGGCAGTTGTTGATTCTGTCAGTTGTTTGCCTAGGGGTGATCTTCTTTGAGGTGGTGAACTGTCCCTATAAAATGGGATTGTTTGAACCTGCATTTTATGTTTAATGTTGTACTTGTAATTATCTTTAGTTACAGGTGGCAGAAAGGAAACTTGTAAGTGGCTAAGTAACTGTTTATGAAGGAACAAAAATTATTTTTCTTGGTTACTTGTAGGAAAAATATTTTGTATGTAGGCCTAAGTATCCCATGCCCCCTTCTTTGTTGCTTTTGAGACTGCTGAAGATTTAACCCACAGTCCTCAGCAGTTTCAGCTGCAGAATCATCCTTTAATGCTGAGTTGTGGAACTGGTTTTCCTGGTCTTGAAAGTAGCAACCCCTGTGTTTGGTATTTGGGAAACTGCTGTTGAATGAGTATCAGCACCCTGTCACTGGCTGAGAAATGTCATTGCTCAGCCTGGGGACACCAGCTTATGACACGAGAGGGTGTGCATGCCAAAGCCACTGGGAAGCAAACTCCCAGTTTTGCCCTCTAACTCTTCTCCCGACTTAACTTCACCAACAAACCCACTGGGAATAGGAGCAGCCAGTGGTCATCTAGCCTAGAAGATATATCTATATAGAAGAATATATTTGCTAAACTGCCTGTCTGGAGGTCTTAGCACAGGTGAAAGAAACTCCATGGACTATAAAGCAGCTTTGCTGGCTTTGTACGAGGTCAGAAGGGAGGAGAGGTGGGGTGGTTGGATTTAGAATAAAGGCATGCTTTTCTGTCTCTTGACCTGGGCTGTGTAACCTTTGTGTAGGTGAACAAGGCTGTTCCTTAGTTTGAAAAAAAACGGTTTTTTACAGTTCTGTCTCATCTGAGATGTGAAGAAAGGAATTACATTCTGATTAATGATACGTATTTGAAAAGTAACAGACATACCTGTTGTCAAATAGAAAATTCAGATTTAGAGATGTATTTCTAAATCAAAAACTGTGATTAAACACTGGAAGGACTATACTTATTAATTGCTGGGATGCTGATAGATGGCTCCAGTCTATAGAACTTACTTTTCACTTCAAGACAACTGTTGAACATGCAGGGGAAAAAAATAATCTTAACTTTCTCTCCTTACACTTTATGTAATATCAGATTCATTCATCTGTTACTTTCCTCTCCCCAAACTAGCATGCCTCATGCTGTTTGTCCTCCTTACTATGCAAGGATTATGGCAGAAAGCTCAATTTAGAGGGTGATTTTACCACAGCAAAATGGGTTTGCATATGCTGTGCTGCATTTTATCTGACTGGGAAGATTTTGTTACCGTGCACGTTACCAAGCACTACCGTGCTTCCCAGTGGAAATCCCTGTAGATATGTGCCATCGGTAAAGCTCATCTGAGCTGCAGGAACAAAGCTGGTGGGGGACTGACCCCAGGCTGCAACCTGAGCTCCTACAGGAGCCTCACACAGTCACAAATAGTCTTGGAGTTGTCTGTGCGTGCCAGCTGTGTCCTCTGATGCTCACCACCTTCTCTCAGCAGCGAATATAAACAAAGCTGCACAAAGCTGATTTTATATGTGAGAGGTAGTTGAAAATATATTCTGAAATCAGGAATAAATTGGAATATTCTAATGAGCAGCAGTTCTGCCTGTGGCACTGCATCCCGCACTCGTCAGAGCACAGGGAATATATTATAGACTATAGGCCTGCATGGCTGGGAGGTAGGTACAAATAAGCCACAATAGGAGAAGGGAAACATTTCATTTCTGTTTTTGTTTACATAGTATTCTATGCATCTGCTCATTGACAGAATTGCCCATGCTAGTTTATGGATTTTTATTATTTTTATTTAGCTCCCAGAGGCTTGGAAACTTCATTATTCTTGTAATCTGTCAAAGCTGGAAAGAAAAGCTGTTTGTTCCATTAGGCTGTTTCAGGCTCCTGTGTAGTTTTTGACTTCTTTTTAAAGATACAAAAAGCTATGAGTATCAGACTGCCTGAAAGGTGAGGAATAGGTGTGACACAGAGATATCTCAAGCTCTGTTCATATCTCTGAGCTGTTGCTTGTTTCCATTAACTTCTGACCAAAGTGATAGTGCTTAAAAGCATGCCCACCTCTTTACTTGACAAGATGGATAGACTCTCACATGGTGACAAAAATAGTTCTTCCTCTGATTAAACAGGCATTATCAAATATATTGAAAGCAAAGGTGGTCTCCTTATTTTTGAAAGAGCAATTCTTCAGGTAGATAAGTTTAGTAGAGTTCCAATGTTTTTTGGAGACCCAATGTAGAGGGGGTTGAGGAGTGTTCACCTCATGGCATGCACCTAAATGATATGCAAAACAGCCCCACAAACTGAATGTTAATTTGACTGTATTATCCATTGAGTCTTACAAATGCCTTCAGAGTGGTGGTGATGCAGGGAATATTCTTAGAGCAAACAAGCTGAGTGTGATCCCCTTTTCTCACTGCTTTCTTGGGCTGTTAATGAAGTGATGCTGCCTTTGTTACAGAAGATAACCCAACCCTCTTAGTGTTTTGAAGACACTTTTTAAAGGACAAAGCCTGAGATAATTTAAACAGTTGGGGGAGTATTGTTCCCATGTCCAAACAATGCATTTCTTTGTTAATATGTACTAAAAATGATCAGTCTTACCTTAATCAAGACAATTTTGGAAGTCTGTGTACTATTGAGAGCTAACTATAACAGTGTTTTTGTTCAACTTTTTATTGTGATATTTAAAGCCCAGTTGAAGGCCACTGTGGAGTCATAAGCAGATAAAGATGCTGGAAGCACAGCAGTCTAATGGATAAGATTATCGTTGTAGCACTCTGTGCACCAATTATTGAGGTGCACATTCAAAATGTAATTGGACACAAAGTTTCATCTCTAGAGAAAGAAAATCTACTAAATGTTTGGGTCATGTGAAAAATATACCAAATCCTAAGAGAATATTAGTTGGTATTCTTCACAGCACATTGTGCCATTATCTGTTAGCTGATGAAGGAAATGGCAAAAAGAGAAGAAGGTATACAGTGATGCCAAATACCAATAGAAAATCAGAGGAGTGAAAGTGAGAAAACCCACAGTCTGAGACAAAGACAGTTTAACAAGGAGAGCAAAAGCTGCACGTGCAGGCAAAGCAAAACATAGAATTAAAGGACTGCTTCCCGTGGGCAGGCTGGTGCTCAGCCATCTCCAGGAGAGCAGGCCCCCATCACATGGAATGGTTACTGAGGGAGACAAATGACACCACTTCAGACATCCCCCACCTTCTTTCCCTCAATTTATATACTGAGCATGATGTCACCTGGTCTGGAACATCCCTTTGGCCAGTTTGGGTCACCTGTCCCAGCTGTGTCTCCTCCCAATCCCCAGTCTCTTCCCCAGCATGGGAGTACAAAAAGCAGAAAAGGCCTTGGCTCCATGTAAACACCTCTCAGCAATAACAACAACAAAAAAATCTCTATTATCATCACTGTATTCAGCACAAATTGAAAACATAGCCCCATAGTAGTGGCTATGTGAAGAAAATTATCTCTTCCCTGCTCTAAACCTCTATAATTAGGCATTTAGATTTTTTTTTTTTTTTTTGCTCTCCTTGTAGTTGTTTGCATTGGTTGGCAGGAGATAAATCAGTGTGGAGGAAGTACTGTTGTCACAGAGGTAAGAAAATAGAGTGCAGTGAAGGTTTTGTATGCATATATAAATGGGAAAGATGGAATACTTACTGCTTAATCCTCTGGCCTCCCGTTGATGTCTTTATGGCAAAAATTAATTTTATATTCAATGGCTAGTTATGGTCTAAAAAGTACAGTAAATCCAGAAGACTGGGCAAAGTTTCATGCATGTGGAAGTAAGAGGATTAAGCAATTTTAGTAATATTTTTTTTGCTGTAATTGAAAAAAACATGCCTTCTTAAGCAGAAATACTGCTTGCAAAACAAAACAAAAGACATGCAATTTTCCTTCATCATCCAACCTCCTGGAAAAGCCTCTCTTTTTCATAAAAGGGAGGAGAAGCATCAGCCAGAATAACTTCCACAAGATGGGAAGGAGTCACACATGGAGAGACATATTTATCTAAGATCAAGTGATAAAATATGATTAAATGAGATTGGAGCAACCATTGAGGTTGGAGCAGCCACCATGTCCCCTAGAAGACCATCAAGCAGGAAGTGGACAGTTCTTCTGGTATTTACTTGGAGGTGTCTGGTCCCAGTACTAGGGCAGGAGAGTAACATTCCTTTAAAAAATGTTCAGTAAAGTATGTAAATAGCTCTGCTTGCTGCCTGCTGTCTACTCCAAAATGCTGCCTTGGAGTTCTGACACATCAGGGACAGTACGACTATGCTAAGGCTCTTCTGAAGATGCTTCAGGAAATGATTTTTGTTTTGTTCCAGTTTGTGAATGGAAGCAGATTATAAGGACTATGGGCTGTCAGATTGGCTGGTTGGAAGGCTGGCATCTTTCTTTCCTGCTGGCATCACCATCCCCGGTGTGTAGGGGATGGTTGCTGCCATTGTCTGGTTTCTCCGCAGACCTAAATGGGCAACTTGCTCACCCCAGAGTGTGTAATGCTGCTCTGGAGAAGGTCAGTCAGTGTGCCTTCACTCAGGTGCCCTTCTTTCCCTTGTTTGATCCTGTGAGGCATACAGCTTTTTATTTATGTGTAAAAGGAGAGAGGTGTGTAACAGCAAGTAGTGTGGCAGGAGATACCTTTGCCCCTGCTGCAACCACTCTCCATTCTGTGGAGGAACCTATTTCTTCTGTTCAGAAATGCATTATTCCAAATCATTTCTTTGTAGGAGCGAATTTTGTGCTTACTGATATAGTCAGTATTTCAGAAGAATTGGAATTTTTTTGCTTGCTTTTTTATTTTTTTCCTTTCTTTTCCCAGTAGGGGAAGACTTCTCTGTGTTTCAAATTTCTTTTCTAATTGCTGGGCTGATTACTCCTGTATTCTGTGGGGCATTTTATTTCAACACTCTGAGATTATATTTCTTAATCTTTGCGTAGTAAATAAAATATGTCCTAATCAAATAAGTTTATCCCTGTTTAAAATATACGTGGGAGATATATATAAACATATATATATATGTGTGTGTGTGTGTGTGCGTGTCTCCAAAGCATAAAGGAAGTATGGTGATTGAACTGGTTCAGGAAACATTCATTTTGTACAGTAGGTGGTATGATCATATTTTGTGACTATTTGAGTCTGTGGAGTAAAGAATCTCCTTTTTCTCGACTGAAGAGTTACCCCTACCCTTGAAACATGCACTCTGATGAGAAAAGGTGGGTATTCTGAGCTGGTTGATAGGTAAAGGGAAGGAAAGTTATATTGATGTCAGTTAAAATCAAGAAATCCAGTGTAAAAATGGAAGGCTCCAGATGTTTCATTAGCTATTTTAAAAATATTTTTTGGTGTGTGTCTGTGTATATTTGTATCAGATAAAATACAACTTATTGGTTGTATGTATATGCAGTATTACATGGACACTATTTTTTATTAAGCTGTTGTTTCTCACGCTTAAAATATTTTCTTATTTTTCATTCTCTTATTTTGTAGGTGCTTCCAAGGGTTTTTTGCTCTATATGTAAAAGCTATTTGATGTTATTCTACTGTATTGTGCAATGCATTAAGGAATTTGAAGACATAATATATATTAAGCTGCTCTATTTATTGCCTTATATTAAGAGACAGTCTTGTAGAGCTGGAGGATAATCTTGAGAATCAGTTGTGTGTATATTGGTTTGCTATGAAGTTTCTGTTCATTGCTGCTTATAAAACTAGATGACTGGGAGTTCTTATTTTTCTTTCTTTTAATGGCAGTATCTTTGGGCAGTGCTGACTGATAGTAGGAAATACTTACTTCAGCTTCCTTTCAAGGAGGGTGGTGCAGAACTGCAGAGTTCCTAGCAATGAGAAAAGAGAAACAAGTCTTTTGGTGGTGGAAGAAGAACCAGCCAGAGAAAGCTGAAGAACTGGGTCAGAAAGCTTGATACCATCCTGAGGACTGGGGGGAAGGGATGTAGCCTCACCATGGCGTATCCCTTTAACCAAGGGGCCTGGCAGGAGGAACCTGAGACAGAGTAAGTTTAAAGGGAAAAAAAAAAAAAAAAGAGGAAAAAACCACAAAAGACTTCACATAACATTACAGTTGTATTTAGCGATGAGGAGAGCTTAGGAGGAATGTGCATGAACTCTGAAGAACTTGCCAAGGGACTGGAGATTGTGATATGAGGCAAGGTTAGGCTTTATCAGGTTTGAATTGGAGAATCCTTCAGGCTGCATTGCTAGTTCTGTGGATACCTTAGGGCTGCATGGTCCTGAAGAGGAACTTTGGGCACAGCACTGGGAGCATGTTCATGCTAAGCTGAGCAGCAGCCAGGAAAACACCTGCCAGTGCTGAGTTGGCAACAACCATGGCTCAGAGATGGCCAGGATCAAAAGGTCGTTCAAGCATCCCTTCCAGTGTCTTTGTGATCCAAAAGGGTGGTGCTCAGACAGGAATGGCTCTCACCCTGCTGTTGCCACAACACTGCAATGCTGATGCTGTGCTTGTTTTCTCAACATAGAGTTGGGTTTTGCCAAATGACCACCCTTTTTAAGTTCCTGGCACTCATCTTTACCAACATCCCAGTTAGTTCAAAAACTATGTGGGCTTTTCTGCAAAACAGTCTTTGGTATTTGTAAATTTTCTTGCTGCAGAAGAGTGGTTAACTTCATTTTTCCTTGAGTGCATAAGAAATCTTTCCAATAAATAATGTAATGCACTTGAAGGTTTGGAGAAAGGTCTTTTGAAGATGATTTTTAATCTTTGTGGTGTTCATGGTGCAAAACAGCAGCTATCTGTACTCATCTTTTATGGCAGAATTATATTTTAGGTGCATCATATGGTGAAATAAGAGGGGTTTGTTTTCCTTTTCAAGAGAAAGTATGTAGGACAAAAATAATTTGGTTTTGTTTCTCTGAGGTGCCTGAGGATTTGTCAAGTAGAAAGGCGTAACCATCTGACAGTGTCCAGCACTGGAGACCTTGCAGGACTGTGTGGGAATTCCTGAGCCTGCAGGCTGGGATAAACTGCCCTTCCTTGTAGGTCCTGTTCTGGCTGCCAGAACAACATTTGTACTAGGAAATACTGCTGAAGCAAATGTTGGCTTCAGTGCTTGTCATGCATTTATGGGTGTTTTTCTAGTGTGTGCCCAGCACAGTTGTGGCCTGTGCAATCTGGCAGTTTTTCAGATGGTACCCAGGAGCAGCCTGGGCAGCGTTGGGCAGTTTGGATGCAGGCACTCAGTTCTGGGAGAGGATGAAGAGAGTAGCCCATGCCCTTGGCTCCTGGACTGGATAAGGGCCAGTTGTATGTAGTAATACAGATGTAGCCAGGAGCAGGCTTGCACAGTGTGGAGCAGGTTGCAGTTTGCTTGTTCCTGTCTGGGGTAGCTGTGGTGCTTCCCCTTCAGCGGGCTCAAGGTCTCCAGCTTTCTGCTGGCCTGACGACTTGTGAAACCATCAGGAAAAGGATCTGAAAAAAATGAATTCTATTTGGGGAGAGAAGGGGTGGTATTTGTCTGGTGGGTGAAAGTGCAAAAAGTGAAGGTAATGGGCCTGATGCAGGGAGAAGGGGAAAACCTTGAGGCAGAGGACGGGACCAAATGTGCCAACAGGCTGCCCATGGAGTCTTTTGCAGCACTTAGATGGATGGAGAGGGAGCTTTGGTCCACCTTTCAGCCTGTAGTTAGGGGAAGTTTGCATTTCCAGCAGACTGTTCTGCCAGAGGCCTAAACATATTTTTATTCTTTAAAGTCCAGATTTAACTTTTTAATTTTTTTTTTAATATGCTGTCCCTAAAGGAGGGGCTGAAGGCTGCACTCAGACTTGCCAAGCAGGAGACTTTTGGTCATAATCCCGCATTCTGTCCCAGCATCAGTCTGGGTTTTGAAGCTTTTTAGTCAGGAGTCAGGCATTTTCGCAGATGGGTTAGGAAGGATTTTTTTCCTGCTACCTTGAAACCAGATTTCTTGTATGCTGCCTTTACTGCCCCATCCCAGCTAGATGAACTCAGGTCTCCTTGGGACACTTTATGAATGTGGGACAGCCAGTGCACTGCTTTGAAGATCATGCACCAGCTCTGTGGCTTTTCCCAGTCTAACAGCCATGACTTAAAGCTGCTGGAGGTTTTTGTCCTTGGCAAATGATTTGCAAATCCTTTGCTGCCACTTGTTGATCATTTTGAATTGAGAGCAGATTAATGATTGTTTCTCTGCTGGCAGTGTTGGCCTTTTAATAACAGCTATCCAGCTTTCTGTGCCTATCTAAATATCCTGTGCTCAATGACTCCAAAGGTATGTATCTGGGTAGTGTGCAAATGTCTAAATATAGCAATAATAATCTCTAGCTTTTTTCTTTTCAGTCACCGTAAGAAACTGCTGGCTACATTTCCATGTGTATGGAGTATGGCCTGAGATAAGTCTATGTTGACACCTGTTTCAATATTAATTTCTGACATCTCCTTGGTGCTTTCAGAAGAGGAGAAGTTTTTATGAAAAAGTGTCTGAACTTGCCTTTGGTCCCTGGTTGTGGGTTGGGCTTTTTCCCTGTTATGCTGGAGAATACGCAGTTCTCAGCTCCTTTCTGAGCTGCCAGCTTTCTGTTCCACCGAAGTTACTTCTGGCTCCAGTCCCAGTATTTGTGGGGAACAATAGATCCTATTTTAGCCTATACGGATTTAATTGCTGTGAATGAGGTTGGCAATTATCTCCTTTTGTGCCTAAAAATCCCACCAGCTGTTTTAGATGCATTTAAATAGTTACACCACACTTAACTCACATATTGCATCAGGAGCTATAATGCCAATATGTCCTTGGCCTTTATTTTAAAAATAATTTTTGCCGCATTTATTTCTGTTTCTTCTGCTTCCCTTTAAACCCTGATTCTCTGCCGTGGGTGGCATTGTTAGTAATACCAAAGGACTTACGTATCAAAGATGCATTTTGAGGAAAATGCATTTCAAATGATAAAAAAACTTACTGAAAGAGAATTTGACGGGCTTTTTTGTTGTTGGTTTTTTTTGATTGTGTTTGCTTTGCTCCCTCCACCCTCATAAGCTCAGGCATGTAAGTGGGAATCATCTGACCACATGCTGACAACCTGCTGTGTCAGTGTCTAGGCTCAGCTTTATCACCCACGAAGAGGAAGACACGTTTCATGCTATATAAACAACTAAAATAGGTCAGATGAATCATGCCCCCAGATGTCTTCTTTCTCTTTGAGCTAATCACCCAGACTTTATAAGCAGACTTAGCTGTCTGCACCGTAGACATCTGACTAGATCTCACCTCTGGGGACCATACTTGTAGCAGCAGTCACATGTGGGTGACTAGACACATGTAGACACGTAAGAAGATTAAAAGTACTTGGCTTTTTGATGCAGAGCCACTGCCAGTGCCAAGGTGAAGGTGCTCTGGGATCATCTTCTTGAAACCAAAGACAAACCTGAGTGGATTTTCCCAGAAAAGAGATGGATCAGTTACATACTGCTCAACTGGGGTGCACTGTCTCTTTCTCATTGCTAGCTTCCTACACTCCTAAGATACAACTTCATAGCTTTCTTTTTCAGGAATGTTAGACAGGACTTCTCATCCCTGTCATCTGATGTTTCTACCTCCATATTGTCTCTTCAGTCTTGTTGTGGAAATATATTGATCTGGATTAAAAAAAACCAAAAAGTAATTTCATTGCACAGGTGTTCCTGTGGGGTAGCACACTGGCATATGAAGGTGGAGGTTGCTTATATTGGGAAAGCCAAGAGAGGGGATACTTGAAGTTTGCCTTTCATCCTTTGCCCCAGTATTTGCCTCTCTTGCTAATTTTACAGATTGTTCAGCTGTTGAATTCTGTGGGGTTTTCTTTTCAGTCTGAATACATTGTTTAATATTTATTTAGAATCTTGTCAAGGGGTTTATAAATTCAACCTTCCAGTTTCACTCTTTGCCTTCATGCATTTGTGCAATTTATAATTTCTGAAAGCAAGTTGTTCCTTGGTGTAGCAGGATGCAGGGACACTCTAATACTTTATTATTTCCTGATACATATTTTTACAGATCTTGGCACAATTTTAATTTCCCAGTGGTCTGAGAGGCATGGAGAGGTTTACATGGAAGTTACAGTAGTCAACTGGTTGTGGTGTTGACTTTGTTCTTCTTGAGACCTCTCCAGCATTGCGTGTGCCTTTGGTCACACTGTGCAGGATCTACCCCATCGGGGCTGCTGAAGTTTGTGCCAGGCTATGCCATCTCCTCTAAACCTTTCTGGGCACAAGTGATTCTCCTTAGTTATAGTGCTTTCTGAAATATTCAGTGTTGGCCCTACTTACTGTATTTGTGCTAAGTATTTGCCAGTCTGTAGGCTTTCCAGTGTGCCTATTGCGTGTACAAGTGAAAACTTGGATTGAGGTTTTTAGGCACTTGTGCTATTGACTTTGGAAGGGGTAAGGTTTGTGGTGGAGGCAGATGCACAGCACTAGTAGAGGAAATGGTAGTGCTGGAGAAGCGTGACCTTTCAGACTTCACAGGGTGTCAGTGAGCTGCTCCTGCTCAGGGCCAGTTCCTGTGCACACATCAGGTAAGACAGGTCTCTTGTTTTGTGCTTTGCTCCCTCTGCATTCCCATATGGACAAGGTCCTGAACAACCTGTTCTAGGTGATCCTGCTTGAGCAGGGGTTTGGACCAGATGACCTCCAAAGGACACTTCCAAGCTTAGCTGTTCTGTGATTCTCTGGTTTTGCACCTTCCAAAACTTCTTAACCTTGTTGAGCCTTCTCTGCTCTTGGGTGGGAACATATCTCTTCATCCCATCCCCTGCAAGGACAGCAGGAGGCTGTGGGCACAATTTACCCTGAGGCTGTGGCATACCATGTTAATAGGTGTTGTGCAGACCCCAGAGCTTCAGTACCTTCCCTCTGGATAAAGGTAGCAGATGGGGCTGGAAAGGACACCCTTGTCTCCAAGCTGTGCACACACACACTTGCACACAGCCAGACACTCATTTGCTCACTGCTATTTGCCTGCTCTTGGGTAGAAATTCTGCATTTGGCTGTCATTCTTCTTTTACTGGCACTGATTTTACCAGGGTTTCCATGTTGACTTTCACTCTAAATTATCATTGTACTTGAAAATTTTCATCTGTGATGACTGAACAACTTAGCAAAGATATTAAGCACTTTGACCTATATTACATGAAAAATAAATGTTTTCAGTGACATAATATTTAACTGAATTTTGTATAATTTGCATGATAAACACCACAGGTTTTTGTTTAGAGGTGTGTGTGTATGTATGTATATATAAAATATATGTAAAAGTACAGCAAAATTTTCTTAATCCTGTTTTGCATTAATTACTGTGACTTTTTTATACTTTAAATTTAGGAAAGCTAATTTCAGAATTGATTGTTAGCCCCAAGAGGAATAAATGAATGATCACTACAACTGTTTTGATGAATCATGGTCTATCAAGATTAAGGAAGCTGCCATTTTTCTGTAATTTTTTTTTTCAGGCTCAGGATTGCTGATATTTCATTGGTTTGCATTTAACTTCTATTTGAACAGCTTCAAAGATGAGGTCTAGGAATGCAATTTTAGTAACAGAAGTAAAAGACTGGGTTTTGAGGCACATTTCTATGGCAAAGAGACATTGGAGTGTTTTTTGCACATGGCCCCTTCCTGCAGATCTGCCTGCTAATGTTCTCCCAGAGGAAAAGTGTTGGATGTAAAACTCCAGCAGCAGGATGTAGTTTTTCTTTAATTATTAAAAATTACCAGCATATGAGTGGCTCTGAATTAATTTCCTACTTGTGGATTTTTGGTAATAAAGCTGTATCTAATGTTTTCTCTATTTTTATTTTCCTCCCCCATGCCTTGCATATGTGTGCTTCCATACATATACAGTTTCTGTAATGACTTTTAAGAATAAATTAGCAGATTGACTCCTTTCAGGTTGTGGGGGCTTCAAGAACCTGCTGCAGTGGAGGGATATTGTGAATAAGGCATTAGTGTGTGTCTGTGGAAATGTGTACCTTCTCTGTCACACTTGCAGAGATTGTCTTGGGGCTAATTTCAGTTGACAGCTGTATAAAAGGGATTAGTACTGTCACCGCTCATCTCTTGGGGTTAACTTTCACACATGCTAAATATGAGAGATAATTTTTTTTTAAAGCTTGGACCAGTTTTGCATAAGCCATTTATCTTGATTTCTTTTAACCCTGAAGCTGAGACTGTGGTCTACAGCATTGTAGTCTAAAGATGTGGGATTTACTGCATTACTTTAAACACACAACTTACTTCACTCTAAGCATAAGGAGAACTTTTATTTGCATATAATTGGCATTTCTGTAAGGCAGAAAGGGTTTATTTTAGATGTGCTTTCAAAAGTAGAACTTTGGGGAGGAGGGGGAAGTAGTCTTTTGGTTTCTTCATGCATCCTTGTCATGTGCAGACACTCATTTAAAAATCTAGAAGAAAACAAAAATATTTTAATTCAAATTGAGCTTTTGGTCGGAGTTTTGCATAGTAGTAGTAGTTGGTGCTATAGTAGTAATAGCAGTGTTGAGCTGGTAGACAGAATGAATATTTCTGAGGCCCAGATGCCCCTTGTTGTTGTGATTAGGGGAAGGTTGCTTTTCCCTGCCTTTTCATCATTTTAACTAGAGTGATTTCTGTATTTCTGGTACATAACTCTGTGGGGACAACTGAACCTCCTAGGCAACCATTTTATCAGACTGTGTCTCGACTAGAGTGCCCTCCTTATGAGGGATGCTCATGCTCAAGACTATATTCAGCTTCACAGACAAAATGTGGTGTACAGCTCATGGGAACAGACACGGGAGGGGCTGCTTTTCCGTTGCATTAGAGGGAAAGGAATGGCAGAACTTTGGTTCCCATCTTGAATGTGAGTTCTAGGATGGATCCAAAGATGTTTGTCATCTAATAGCAGCTCATAACCACTATCCAGTGATGTGTTTCTTGGTGTGCAGTCAAAAATCAGGTATTGCTCATCGATGAACTTCAGAATCACCCTTAAAGGTTATGACAGCGAAATCACATGTGATAAAATGACTGTGAACAAATTTAAAAAGTTACTATCAGGATGTGATTTCTTTAGATTGAACCAGGTGCCTCGATTTCAAGAGCTGTCAGTCCTAATGTGCAAAGTCACAGGGACTGTTCACACGTGGCTTATGAGACATGATAAAGGATATTCCTGTAGAAAGGGTCCACTTCTTTGCACTACTGTTTAGGGGTTTTTGAATGCTTTTTGCTTCAATTTGAAGCTGAAAACTTATCACACCAGCCAAGGCTAGTAAGCATTATCAACAACATAATAATGTTATAACATAATAAGGTAACATAATATTATAACGTAATAACATAAGGTAAACTTTATCAACAACAAAAATCTAGAAAAATCTAATAATGCATAAAAATCTCAATGTTTTTGTGCAAATATACTCATCTGGAGGCTGACTTCACCAGATTGAATGTGCCCTATTTATATAAGAAGCATAATTTGAAGAACTTTCAAGGCAACTTCTTCCTGAATACCATGGAAATAAGTTCAGGCCCATTTTCCCCAGATTAGCAGGGTTTGAGAACTTAACTGTTGGAGAGAAGAAGAAAAAGGTCTAAGTGCGTTAGTGGAAACTGGACTAGGAGGACACTGGTCAACACAAAGTTGTTTATTCTCATTGTCTTCTGGAGCTCTTGCTTGTATTTCAGCAAGTGTTGAACAGCCAGGCAAAGTTACTCTAAATATGGATGGTGAGCAGTCTGACCTGGAATTCTCTGCAATTTCACTGTGCTTTGTGGGAAATAAATGGTGGTTCTCTTATAGTGTCAAATTAATCTTTGCTTTTGCAACCTCTCTTACCCCATTCTGATAGCTAGTACAGAAGGAGTGAGGAGGAAGAATTTGGCAAGTAGTATTGCCAGCTGTGGCTGAGATTGCTCAGCTCTGAAGTGAGATCATGCTTAACCACCTTTGTATCCCACTGGTCTGGCTCGGCTTCTTTTCAGGGCTCACTGTCCCTTGGTTTTCTTCTGCAATACCTGCATGCTAATTATCTAAAAGAGCTGCTTCTCCCTGTGCAGTGGTCATAGAGCTTGCTCATTCCTGCAGTGACCTACAACTATTTTGTTCCTTGTAGTCACTTAGTATTTAATCTTTTTTGGAAAGGGTAGCTGGATGATGTGCTGCACTGTAGCATTTTGGGAAGTCTATACAAATACATCAGAGTAGACTTCCCTTCCAAGATTTCATTGACTTCAGTCCAAAGACAAGCTGTGTTACCAGGTTATGATCATTTACACTGAACTTGTGGTAAATTTCCAGTATAAATGGTATTCTACTTTTAGACTTTGCCTATTTTCATCCCATATTTAGTCCTTATTGGCTTGATGGGTGTCACAGCTTTTAGCCAGGCCTCAAAGTGAACTTGGCCTAGTATACCAGGGTAATTGCTGGTAGGAGAAACCGTATTTTCACGGGAGATCATTGAAAGATTTTATGGCTAAATATTCACTTCTTCCTTGGTTAATAAAATGAAAGTTTTATTTAGCCCCATGGATTTAGAGAACTGATTCAGGGCTGGCTTCAATTTCTGCCTGCAGTGGACAATACTAAGGGAGTGCTTTAGTTTTGACGTGCACAATGTGACAGTTACAGTAATGAATGAATGGAACTGTTTAGGCTGCTTGAAAAGCGGCCTTTCATCTGAGCGAGGAGGTGAACAGCTAGAAGGAGATCTCTTTCAAGTTGATTCCCAGTGCAGAAATAAATCTCATGTGGGTGAAAGGGAGGTAACAGACACCTACCTGGCAATCTAAGACTGTAAGTGAGATGTCACAGAAAAAAGCAGTGGTGTCTACTCACATGCTAATCTGTTAAGGGGGAAAAAAAAAAAGTGGGAGGGGGAAGTAAAGCCAGCAACACTTATGTGAAAGTTGGTTTTTTATGGGATTTTAATTGTCATTCTAAGACTGTTGAAACTATAACACAAAACTGTTACGAACATATTGTCTGTTGTCTATAGGTATATTCATTCATCTGGGTTACTTCTGTGTTATTAGTTTGGTTGGATGCAAGCTGGTGTCGTGCAGTTGTGGAGTGCGGGTGTGTGCCACAGCTGGAAAGAGGAGAGGCTGGCTGTAGCTCCTGTGAGTGAGGGAAGAGAAGGGCTTTGTGCTTCCTGATGAATTGATTCATTCAGAGTCAAAACAACTACAGGTGTCCACTGCTAGTATGAAACCCCAGAGGAGGGTAGAATTGAAAATTGCAGTGTACAACAAGCTGCCTATGGATATATCCTCTTTTTTTCTAGCTCCTTTTTTCTTGCTAACCCTTAGGGAGGGGACACAAAGCTTTTGCATTTGTATGGGATTAATATTTGTGAAGCAAATGAGCACAGGTTCCCCAGTAAAGACATCATGTAGGGCACTTTACAAGCAATGTTCCTTTACTGCAGCTGTTTGAAGCTTTTGTCGTGGGCTATATTTTGCTCCAGGTAGGTAAGGCAACTGCATTGGGGGTTTTTTTGGTGGGTAGAGCTTTCCTGCTACAACACAGCTTGGAATTTTGGCTGATTGCAACTTAATGTAATATCAAAGAGCATGGTATAGGAAGGACTAAAACACCCAAAGAGCGTATGTATTGGTATTGATGCAAAAAAAAAAAAAAATAGAGGGATGAATAGAAATGCTTCAAAAGACTGAAGCCTTTTTTTTTGTTTGTGGGATTTTGTTTGCTTATGGTTTAGTTTGGGTTGTTTTGGGTTTTTTTTTGAAACTACTATCAAAGCCTGTTTTGGACTTGCTCACCAGGCCTGTTTTGGTTCTCTTAAGATAAACTTAGGATTTTGCAATCAGTGGTCTCTTGGCACAGCACTTTGAGCTCTGCTTGTTGAATGGAGAATGGAAGCACAGCGTGACCTGCATTTCTATTCAGTCAGATGGGCTTTGGGGTCTCATGAGATACCAGCAGAATGCAAATTGTGAGCCAGACAAACTAGCTGGCTCCTATCTGGTGGATTTGCTTTTAGCTGAGGACATGTTTAAGATTAAGTCTCATGAAATACAGAAGTGTCCGTCAAGGTTGATGCAGATACTTCAACTGTGACCAAACCCCACCACCTGACAGTGCAGGCTTCAGGAAGCTCCTGTTTGGAAAGTTTGGATGGGTTTTTACTAGCACCACTATACCTCGAACTAAACCTTCGGATTATTTATTTATTACTGACAAATGCATTTGACACAGTAGAGACAGTGAATTCTGTAAAAAGAGGGGCTTCTGATCCAAATTAGACACATTATTTGGGTTGAATGTTGCAAAAGATTGGATGGGAGATATATGGGTGTTGGGGGAAAGGAGGGAAAGGATGGAAAGCAGTTGATCATCAATAGGTCTAGTCATTGTCTTGAAAAATTTGGAGAGAACAAAAGGAAGAATTTACTTGAAAATGTGTGTCTAAGTAAGCTAGAGAATTATGTAGGCCTCAGTTTTCTTTTAATTATTTTTTATATTTTCTTCTCTGCATTATTATTAATATTAATGGTAAAATGGAATTGAAATGATTGGAGGTGTTTTATCTCATTCTGGTCACTTTACTGGTGGATAATTTATAATTTAAATTAGACAGAAAAAGATACAAAGGGGCAATCTTTGGAAGCTGAGGCACTTTATCTGTGGAAGCAGGGGCAGATTTTTCCATCAAAAATTCCAGAGGTCTAATTAAGAGTTACCTTTTGGTGATATGAATATCTGGTTAGTTCTGCTTTGTTATTTGTATAAGCAGCTTAGATGTGATTTTTGTTCTGATAAGTTGCAGTCTGGGAGACCAAGGAGGAAAGACAACAGTGAAGTCAGCGTTGGAAAGCTGGTTGAAAGAATTGCCTGGAGGAGGGATTTGGGAAACTGCAGAAAGAAAAGGATTTCAAAAGCCAGCAAAGACAGAGCTGTTTGAAACTGAGTAGATGTTACCAGCTTCTGTGCTTGGCATCAGGCACCAACACATAGTTCAAGCTTTGACATTAAAAATCACAGGGCTTCACTGCAGCAGTTTTCCAGGGTTTGCCTATGAGATGGGATGTGAGAATAGAAGAGTGGCTGTATCAGGCCAGGGGCAGCTTTTGGTATCTAGACCCTGTATTACGTGGTAGGATCCATAAGCACCGTTTTTACATTATGATAAATCCAGGCCTTCACAAAGAATAAAATACATTTAATCCTCTGATGAAGAAAGAAAAACTGGAATTCTGGGAGAGACAGTTGCTTTCTTGGATTAAATGCATTGTTCAGAGCCCCACTCCTCCATCCTCAATACACTGACACCCCAACTCCCATGTCTACTCAGTATTCAGTCTTGCCAGGTTCCTTTTGATCATATCCTCTTCTAGCAAGGTGCTTGGTATGCCATTTCATCTCCAGGTGTTTTATGATAGCTGTTTGTCAAGCCAGTCTGTTGGGTCACCTTGTTCTCATAGTCTTTCTAATGTATTCAGTCCATTGACAAATTTTCTTGGTAAGAGCTTTAAAAAATGATAATATTGTGCATAGTTTGACGTGTTACTAAACGTCAAAACATCTTCCACCATACAAGTCCTGAAGTCCATCACTAAGCTCAGAAACCAGAGCTACTCCAAGAGTTCAATGGCTTTCATAAGGAACAGTAAGTGGTAGGAAAGCAGCAATTTTTGTAAGGAGTAACTTTTGTCTCTCACTTGTCTTCTGCTTCTTTTTTAGAATGGGATTGAAAACAGCAGCATCGGGAAGGAGACTGGTTGGCTAAACTGAATATTGATTAGTTCCTGATACAATAAAACTACACTTTCTCTGCTGCTGCAGTATTTTTATCATGTTTGTGGCATTTCAAACTGAACAGGTCTTGGTCAGCTGATTTAAATGCTTTGGTATTTATGATTTTGTCATGTGTGTTGTGTGTTCTGCCCTCCCACTCCCCCTGGACACTTCCCCCCCCCATTTCTGAATATATGCTTCTGGTTTTCCTAATGTCAAGAAAATGAGAGTTTTCAGACTGGATGCTTACTGCGTATCACTGTTTCATCTGCAATTGCCCAAAGGTTAAGCACTACAGGGGATGAGTGGTTAAACTGCTCACAAGTGCCTTGCAACTAATTGCTCTTCATCTCTGCTCTCTGTGTGTTTTGCAAAATAATTTTATCCACAATTAGTGTTTAATTACAGGACATGCTTGCAAACAAACGGTGCTATTGTGCATACAGATAGACTGCAATGTGTAGCATTTAGCACTGTAAGGAAACTTCCCATTTCTGAAAGCAGTTAAATGCAGTGGATGTACATTTTCTTTGGAAAAAAGACTGTTTTTTTCTGTTCAGAGGCAGGAATACTCATTTGCGTGTCACAGCATCATATTGCTCTTTTAAAGTCAAAAGAATGTATTATCTTCAAGCAAGGCTGATACAGACTTGACATTTCAGCAAGAGCAGGCAAGCTGGGGTTCCCTTCAAGCCTTCCTTTGGTTTTTGTTTTCTTTTCATTTCAACAACCTTTAGCAAGTCGTTTCCTATTGTGTAAAGTTTTACTGTAATGAAAACATTAGAGATCAGGAGGTCAGGTATGTCTTGAACTTGCCATCAGGATGTGCCTTCAAGCTGTTTTAGTTTCTGGGGAGGCAGCAGTTATTTCTAAAGACATTGTGTGCCTAATGGGAAACTCGGAGTTTGTCCAGTAGTGAAAATAGTGTCTCTGAGTATTGGTCAACTTGTTAACCCAAACCTCACAGTAAAGAGGAGTGGGTGCATAGTGTTTGTGGGAGAAGATGCTTGTATCAAAGTCATGGTGTCTCTGCTTGGTTTGAACAAGACATCATCCCAGCTTGCACAGGTTTTCCCCATGTGAACCCAGGACTGTCAACTGATGCAAAATTGGTCAGTTTGTGATGAGATTCTCATGTACAGAGTGGAAAATATGTTTGAGCTTGACTGTTCTGAGATTGATGATAGTAACCACAGTATTTCGGATAACGCAGACTTCGGATTAAGGTTTTAAAAACTTGTTGGTGGAATAGCTGTTATTTCAGCCTCATCACTGATCAAAGGAAGGAAGCTGTGGTACAAGTCTCAGGATACCTTTGGCTATTTAAAGCTTGTACTGAGCTATTAGTGCTGCTTTTTGCATGCCTGCAGCTCTTAGTGCAAACATGTTTTTTACAGGGCAGGTGGGACAGATGGTTTGAAGTAGGCTTCTGGGGGGCAGGGGGTTATGTTGTGCAGTACTAGAGGGGTGTATTTAGTATGCATCACTGTGGTACAAGAAAGCTTGACTTGCCTGTCGGAGACAAAGTCTTTCCTTTGTGTTTGTGTCATAGCATTTCTAATATATGCCATTTGAACAGACTGCCTTTAGCAGTAACAGCTTTGTAGATTTATAGCAGGTATTTTGTTTGTGCAAACACTTGGATCTTGACAGAATGCACACTCTTAGCCGATTCATTATTTATAGCAGAGGCTGACAGGTAGAAAAGCAAATGGGGGTCTCATGTTTCAGCTGGGAGGTATATGTGTTATCAACTTCATCCATAAAGTAGTCTCTTTTAAGAAAAGTATGGTATGCCTAGGGGTGAAATATGCTCATGGCACCATTGGTTCTTATTCACATAGTTCTGCAGAAAATACTTGTTCTGTCATGTGTATGTGTATGGGAATAAGCAAGTATGCCTGTGTGTATCTTTGTATCTGTGTAAGGCAGTCAGGTATTTTAATTCAGTCAGCACTTGCAACACTGCTCAACTCTGGTTCCGTACATCTCGAGTCACATTATGAGATACAGACGGGGGCTTCTGTGCTTTGCCAATCTGGTCATTGTTTTCTTTTTTCACTTTGCTTTTTTCTTAGGGTAATAAATGCAGGGAAGAGCACGCACAATGAAGATCAAGCCAGCTGTGAAGTCCTCTTTGTCAAGAAAAAAGCTGGAGGCAGTAATTCTACACCAAACAAGAACTCTTCAACAAAACGGAGGTCATCGCTGCCCAATGGAGAAGGTCTCCAGCTGAAAGACAATTCAGTAAGCAAATTTCTGTATCTTGTTAGTGGAGAAATACAAAATAAATATAAAAGGATTGTGAGAATATGGCATTAAAGGGGTTTTCTGAATATTTCATATCTTTTCAGTAACCTCTTACTAATTATCTGTTTAAATGCAGAACACTTCGCTATATTTTTCTTAGCTCTGCTATTTAAGTTTTTGCATTGAAAAATGCTCCTTGCATCTAAGATATTTTAGTTTAAAGATGGGCAAGGGGATGCTCCTGTATTTTTCTTTTTGTTTCACTTCTGAAATGTAATGTTGAGAAATTTGAAGATGATGAAAGGGCTGGAGCACTTCTTCTGTGAAGACAGGCTGTGAATTGGGGTTGTTCAGCCTCCAGGGAGCCCTTAGACTAGCCATCCAGTACCTAAAGGGAGTTGGACAGTGACTTTTTACAAGGGCCTGTAGTGACAGGACAAGAAGTAAGGACTTTAAACTAATAGAGGGTTTAGATTAGAAATTCGGCAGGAATTCTTCATTGTGAGGATGGTGAGACACTGAAACAGGTTGCCCAGAGAAGTTTGGCCAGGCTTGATGAGGCTTTGAGCAGCCTGGTCTAGTGCAAGGTGTTCCTGCCAAGGGCAGAGGGGTTGGAACTGGCTTAGCTTTAAGGTCTCTTTCATCCCAAACCATTCTATGGTTCTATAATTTACACAAATGCCTCATGGTGCCACAAAAACACAGGTCAACCTCCATCTGCTCTTTCTAGGTTTCTGCGCTGGCTTGTAGGCACATTTGCAGTACATGGAGCTCTCTGAACACTGCATTAGGAGCTGTTTTCACTTTGCGTGCACAGGGCTCAGATAAAGACCTATATGAACCATATAGGCTGTTAAAATGTGTCTTGTATCTAAGCCACTAAACCACATCTTCAGTATATGTCGGAAAGATACCTGTGTTCTATAACTTAATGAACTACTAAAGCAGGAGAATCTTTTGGTTTATGCAGGTAGGGTAAGGTCATCCAGCACACAGAATTCAGTGATTTTTGCAGACTATGGCTTCTATCATTTGTGTGAAGTGTGATGTATGTCATACACTTGTCTACTGGCAATCATCTGCTATTCTTCATCTGTCTTATTTCCTGACTGGCTAATTACTTCATCTGCTCTTTAAGCATGAGCTCAGCCTCCAGCAGTGATTGATAGTGTGTGTTCAATTCCAACATTTCACCATGTAGTACTAAATGCCCTGTCTGAATGTTGGAGCCAGACAATGTGGATATGCTGCATTCCTGCTGCTGGAGAACACAAGTTGTCCCTAAGCAATAATTAAATTTTCTGTGGATTGTAAGTAGCCTTTTTTGGTGGTTTGGAGTTTTTTTGTTTTAGTTTTGGGGTTTGGTTTGTTTGGGGTTTTTTTGTTGGTTGGTGTGTATGTCTGTTTTAAATCAGGTGATGATTAGCAGCCTGCTTTAGTCTCTCTCCCAGAATTCCATGGCTTGGTACACCTGATGGCTGCAGGATTCACTGGGGTCCTGAGAAACAAGCATTCCTCTTGTACTGTGTCCCTCCCCACCTTTTGTTCCTCCAGTTCTGTTTTATACTTCATTATTGCTGCAATGTTTTCAAACTGACAGATTCTCAGGGTTTGGAAATTGCCCTGTTCTTTCCTCTTCAAAACCTTTTCAAAATCACGTTTCAGTTCCTGTATGCTGGTATTCCTCATTGTATTCAGACAGTCATGATTTCTTTTTTCAAGTACATTTTTGCAAACTCCTGGAGAAAGAATTGTGCCCCAAACTTGCTGGGACTAAGCATTCTACATACAGTCATGCAAGGCAAAACAGAATTTGTTTTAATAAGCCGTGGTTTTAAAAGTCTTTTCTACAAAGTCCGTGCAACTGCCTACTGTTGGTTCAGGAAGGTACTTGCTTTCAGGAGTGTATTTAACTTTTGTGTGCATTAATTTTGTTTAATGAAGCAAGCATTTGGCCACGGTACTTGTTTGTGTATAGAAAACACAACAAGATAAGCACCAGTGTCCTTGGTCCAGGTGATGGGTTTGTTTGACACAAAGGGTACCACTGTGCCATGCACACAGGCACACTGCAAAGACCCCTGTGCACACAGCAGCCTGGCTACACACATCTTGTGATGCTGTGCAGAGATACGAGGTTTGGTCTCATACCACATTTAAGTTCCAGACCTACCATGTGGCATACGTGGTCAGGTACCTCAGCATCTGGGATGTGGGTGAATATAACTGTGCTGAATTTGCCTGGTTTTGCATATTTTGGGGGCTTGCATGTGACATAAAAATCTTCGTAGCATTGTTTCACAAAGCCCGGTTAACTTTCAGTATCAAAAGTTTCTCAGGAGCAAAAGCTATGCACTGCATGGTTGATGAATTTCCTCAGAAGGAACTTTTTTCCAAACATTGCATAGTTAATAAGACTAGATTGCATTAAAAATACGAGGATCTAAAATAGTTTTGTTATTGGAAAGGCATCTTAACTAACCTTGATGTTATCCATTGTTACAGTTGTTATACTGTTATGGCAGTGTAGTGATAGGGTTAACTGCATGTTTTAAAAAGCGGTTCTTTTTATCCATTTGAAATTTCATGATTGTCAGTAAATATCTCCTCAGTAAATATCAACTTACACAGTGTTTATGAGAAGTATCTCATGGAATGTTCTGATTTTTCTTTCTCTCTTTGCTAGTGTATTTCCTAGTTTGATTCTGTATCTTTCATCTTGACTTTGGAAGAAACAGCCACTCCCTTTCAAGTTTCTTGAGAGAAACAATTTTACTTCAAATCTTCTGTTCTTGATTCTATTTCTGACATATGCTCCTTTCTGGTCAAAATAACATCTAAAGTCAGGAGACCTCTGTTGCACATAATAGAGTATACTGTTTTCTGGCTATTTGTTATCTTGTTCTTTATATGTTCTCTTCTTATCTGCAGATTTACTTCTGTTTTCTACATGGCACTGGAATAAGTGTTGTCACACTCATTATTTAGTTGTGGAAAACCTATTCTACCACGTTATTAGACCACAGCTTGTGTATTTAAATTTGTAGTATATTTTCCCAAAACAGGCATCCTGGATAAAGTTTTCTACTAGAGGGCAGTCTTACACTAGCAGTTAGTAGGATTTTTTCCTTGCTACATCTTTTGTTGGTTGAATATATCTAAAAAGGGGGGAAAAAGCACATTTCTGTGATGTGTCATATTTTTGTTTTCATATTTTTATACTGTGAGGTATAATACCCCTCACATAGCACTGTTGGCAAATATTTTTTTAAGGACTGTATGAGTTTGGTGTTAAATGTGATGAGGGTGCAACTTAATTTGTATGAATAAGATTTAGAAATACTGGCTTTAGACAGTACAGTGAATTATATAATATCATCCCACGAAATACTTAGTAAGAAAGCCAGATGTTAAATACTGTAAATGCCTCATAGGGAAATCCCACTGTAACACGCAATCTGAAATTGTCTCTATGTGGTGAAGCACCTTGCAAAAATACTGAAGGAAAAAGGAATGAGGGAAGAAGTTTATGGAAAGGAAGGAGTTCCTCTGTTCTTGTTCAGTTTTTCAAAGTGTGGAGCACAAGGGGACTAGGCACTGAAACTTAAACTGTCCCTTCATTTAAGAGTCCTTTTCATCATCCTCAGATTTTTCTTTTTTTCCACAGAACCTTTGAAAATGCCACATGCCATCTTTGTTTTATCCTGCTTTTTGGGAAGTTTGAGACCATGTGATTATTTTTGTTTAATGATAACCCCATCAATCCAGCCCTGACAAAGCAGCATAAGGGAGTTGGAGATCCACGTGTTGTCCACACAAGTGCAGTGCCACTATCATGGACCCTGCAGAGCTTCCAGAGGTGGAAAGGAGGAGGTGATAGGCCAGAAATGCAGAAGTGAACATTTCTTTAACCCCGACACACAAACAAATCCTGGGAAGTTTATTAAATAGCATAAACGTGGCTTTCTTCTTGAAAGGGTGGGTAATAAAATGAGCAGAGCAGTGAAAGGAAAGACTCTTTAAATTCAACCCTAATTAAGTCATTCTCTCTCCTTCCCCCCCACCCCACTCCACTACTGCTTGATTAATCATATCTGCTGTCTGTCCCCATTCAAGAACATTCACGTTAAATTGCACATCATTCTCACTGGTACTATTTTTAAATGCCTTTAACTACGGAGTACCTTCATGATGAATGCTGAAAACCATCAGCAAGCTAAATGGAAATCCTGTGGCAGGATATTGTTATAGTGACAATCAGGCTGAAGGACTTAATGTGATGCATTATTAATTGTCATTGTAGTGTGAGGATACATAATGACTAATTCTGTAATTTTCTTTGCCACAGATCTGCGGTGGTGTATATGTTTTGTGTGACACAAGGCTGGTAGCCTACCACAGGCAGCTGAACATATCATTGGTAACATGAGGAGGCTTTTCTCTGAGGATTAGGGTGGCAATTGCTGGCCCAGTTCAGATTTTATGAGACCTCAAGTTGCTCTCTTATGTGTTTCATGAGTGTAGTTCATATCTGGAACAATAATAGTCAGGGTAGGTTGTAGTTCCCAGAATAAATCTTTAGTGGCAACATCATTTATTTGCCTGTTTGGAATTAGCTCCATAACAACAGTCTGAAGGTTTGCAAGGTAAGACTGCTGTCTAGCTTACCTGAAAAGTATGTCCCAAGTTGATCACTAGGTATTGCTAAGGTTTTTCCCTTTTTTTTTTTCTTCATATAATTGAGCTTAAATTATGTGTGTATATATAGGCAATTTCTCTCATGCTTTCTCATCCATTGCTTGACCCAAAACTTTGCATGTCTTAATTATATTTTACAATTGCAAAACCCAGGAGAGTGCTGAACCTTCCTGAAAGCTAGGTCAGCAATTCAGGAGCCTGAAGCTTATTAAATTTCCTAGTACATTCTGGAAATTAATTGTAAGGTCAGTGCAGTGAAGGATTTGTTTTCTCTTTGTTTCCGGTAGCTATTCAGCCTGTTGTTAGGTCGGAATCTTTTGAATGAAAATCTAAAATAAATCACTGTGGTGACTGACCACACTCCTATTTGAGCACTCTGTCCAGTTAAAAGTAGAAATGAAGATTGGTATTTGAAAGACCACTTTTGGCAGAATACTGCCAGTGCTAGTAAAAATAGATGTCTTGTTCTCTGAGTTTGCAGAATGTCAGTTCTTTTCAGGAAGAAGTTCAAGCTCCCAAATGTAAAAGAGAGAGAACAGCAATGCATAGGCACACCAAAATAGGTAATCGCTTGGTGGCTGCAGAGGTCGTCTCACCTGTGCGAGGAAAAGCAAGGACCTTTCTGTGCATTTTGCCTCATCTGCATGCCCTGACTGCTGGCCCTTGTTTGTTCTCTGAGTCACTGCTTTAATTGCATCATATTTGTAATTCTCATTGAATTGGTGTGGTTTTGGGGAATTAATTTCTGTCAAATAGAGGAGCTGTTTTTATTCTCAGGGTGGGGAAAAAGAGTTTGTTTTTTCTCCCCTTTTTTAGACAGCTAGCAGTTTATCTGTGGTTTTCCTCTTTGCTAGTTCAAAAGTAAATGAAGCTTTGTAGGAATACACAGAAGTTTTTCAAGACTAATATTTAGGTTACAGTAATGCCTGCAGATCCCAATTGAAGTTAAGGCCCTAGAGCATCTCACACAGAATGTCTGTATGAGAGGAGCATTATGGTAGTCATCTCCCCTGAGTGCTTAGAATACAGACTTTCCAGTTATCTAGGGTACTTCTGCTGTTGCTAGGGAGAAATAAATCTACTTTGGAATGAGATGAGCATAGTCTGAAAATGCAGGTGTTTTTCTGTCTGCCCAACATAAGGGCAATTTAGAGAACTATCCTGGAGGTGTGCAGTGTAGGTGTCTGAACTTAGCTGAACTGGTAGCAACATCCTCTTTGTTCAAGAATTATTAGTCCAAAAAGGACAAGATCAGTGAACCACCATAGCTCATGAGGCCATGCCACAGTGATGTGTGTCAGTGACAGTCTGAGAATACAGCTCAGGCCCATGTGAACTTCTCTGTCCAAATTTGTGCCACCCATTGGCTTAGAGGAAATAAGTGGTAACATTTCAATTTCAGCTTTTGATGGACTATTGTTCATCTGTTTTAAAGTGTCCCAGTCTCCTCTTTATTTAACTCCCAAATTCACATGAGGCTTGCTCAGTGTAGGACATATCCAGAGCTGAGATCATAATAATGAGAGTAAGTTGTGTTAATAACTGTTCTCCTTTATCTTCTGAAAAGCTGTAATACAGACTTTGCTGGGGGTTTGCTTTGGAGAACTTAAGAAAATGGAGTGCAGGTCAAACTTGTTCTTAATTGTAAGTTTCTGTTCCAGTTTGGGGGCAGGAGGAGAACAATGACAAAATATCTTCTGCCTTTTGGTGGAAGGTAAAATATTTCAATCTCAATCAGAGTTGAAATGCCTTGGATTTTTTTCCCCAAAGACAGCACATTTCCAAAGGAGTAGCACCTTTAAAGGACATGAGGGCAAAAACTGTGGAAGCATTATACATGGTGCATCACAACATGGAGTTTGGCCAGGGAGACAAACTCTTAAGAAAATAATGGGAGCAGAAGTGGTTTGATACACAAATCCCAGGAGGCACAGTGTTGTCATTTTTAATAAATAGTTTCAGTTTTCAGCTGAAATACTTTCACTTTGGAAAACTTGTTTCTGTTGGCAAAATACTTTACATTTTACATGAATAGCAATCTGTTTTTACAAGCAGGTTTTTAAATTGCTAATCCTGTTAGCCGTTAAAAATTACTTACGCAGAATTTTACAGCCAACTGTTGTGTGAACTTGGAGGGATTCTGAGCCCAGAGCAAGGTAGTACAACTGCCAGTCCTGCCTTCAGGGGGGGAGTTTCACAACAGGTTTTTTGATTAATTTACCAGGCTGGGTAAGTGGGGGGAGGAGGGGAGTGGTGGGGGAGGAGGTCTGGCTAAGGAACCATGTTCAGAAATGTGGACATGTGTTGGTTTTTCCAGGAACCACTAGAATGTATCCTGTGTGATCCTTACTGTGGTAAGTAAACAGCACTTTAGGACAACACTCCCTTATCACACCACTTCAGTAATGAAGAATGTGTGAGAGACTGATGAATTCCTCCTCTTGGAGGAGCTCTCTGCTGTGTAGATGACTATGCTGTTGATGCATTGGTTAAGAATATGTTTGAATTTTACCACATCAGCAATGCTGTATGCAAAAAAAAACTACCTCTACTTTTATGCAGTTTTTATGATCATGGCACCTTAGTGGAGCATCTGGAACAGCAGAAAGTAAAAGGAGCTGCAGTTCATAGCCCTGTCCACAAATTTGAAATAGGCAGTGCTTTGGGCATGAGGTGCTGGGATGCAGGTGGTGCCTAGGCTTTATGCTGATCTGTAGTGTAAGGGAGCAGTGTTCAGGTGAAAAAAACAAATCACGTCTGTCATCCTAAATTAGACCACAGTCAGCGCGATGTGCACATGTAATTTTGAGGTTCTTTGACTGCAGTGAGATCTAGGTTATGCTTTCTTATTTTGAGGTATTTTATGATGGTATAGCCTCATTCCCGTCCCTTGCAAAATTGTTTTTTCTAAATCTGTATTAGTCCACCCACATCCAACTTGCGAGGCAGCCCCACTAACAGTTGTTTCTGCATATCTGGGAGAAGGTGCAGGATTAAAAGAAATGGAGGGGAGAGACATGAAAGACTCTTTCCCCATGCTGCTACCAAATATGCTGTCATGCCAAGATGGGTACCATTGTGCCTTAAATGCTTACCCAAGGATTGCTAGGTAAATTTCTCTTCCCCAAAAGAGTTGAGGTTATTAAGAGTATGGCTCCTTGGTATTTTCCAGGCATATTGGAGCTTGTGATGCCCAGAGCTACTCTGCCTCCAGCCCTGGGTTAATGCCTTGTCTAAGTGATAGGTACCCCACCATCTCCAGTACTATACAGGAAACTTTTTAGGGGACTGTGAAGAACTAGGCAGTGAACATAGAGGTTAGAACAAACGATGTGCAGCTGATCCCACCTGCATCTGTCATCCTCGAGGACCTCTGTGTTGGTGCTGTTTTTTGGGCTGGCACAGGCAGGGAAAGCCTGAGTTGCCCCATCTGCCAGCACGGATGTACCTTATCTACCAGTTTTGGAAGTGAGGTTCACATCTTGTTGCTGGATGGCAAACTGAGGTCCTTTGTCTCATGCCTAGTAAAAGAAGAAGGTCTGTCACAAAAGTATCAGGTGCTGTCTTGTGTAGAATTTTGATCTTTTGTGGTGGTAGGTCTATCGTATATTCAAATGCTATTCTTCTACAACCTATGATGGCTGTAAAATAAGAAAGATTATAAGTTCAACCTTTTTTTTTTCTTGGGCTTTTTTTTTTTTTTAAGAGGTTAAGGAAAAGAAAAAACATGGTGGGGATGTGTGATAAAAAGAAGCATCTCTGCTTTCAACTAGAGTTGTACTGACACTGTGGATATTTCTGCATTTCAGAAAGAATGTAACCTCTGGGAAAGTTGTGTGTTTCACCTGCTGACTCTGTGCCACCAGTCATCTTGCTCACAACTGTGTAACAGTGACCATCCCTTTTCCTTTCTTTTCTCCCTGCCTTGTTTCTCCAGGACACAGATGGGATCAACCTGTACTACTGGTCCCTGTTTGATGGACACGCTGGGTCAGGGGCAGCTGTGGTCGCTTCCAAACTGCTGCAGCACCATATCCTGGAGCAGCTGCAGGAGATCGTGGACATCCTGAGGAACACAGCCGTCCTCCCACCCACCTGCCTGGGAGAGGAGCCTGACAACCCATCCACCAACAGCAGGACACTGACACGGGCGGCCTCTCTGCGTGGTGGTGTGGGAGCCCCAGGCTCGCCCAGCACCCCTCCAACACGCTTCTTCACTGAGAAGAAGATCCCACATGAGTGCCTGGTTATTGGGGCCATAGAAAGTGCATTCAAAGAAATGGTATGTATGTCTCAGGGCTCTGAAGTCCTTGTTGTTTACATTGAGTCTCATGACCTGAAGAAGATTTAGATTTTGATTTTTTTTTCTTTTTTTTTTTCCTTTCATTGCTTTAACACCATCTGAGTGTGAACAGAACTGTTTAAGAGCCTCCACAGCTTACCAGGTACCCTGTGAGGCAGGAGCTGCATCTTAACTCCCAGGCAGCACTGTGGCAATGTTTATGAATTACTTGACTTTTAGATGTATGATACTCCTATTTTTAATTTTCTTCTCCCTCTCCTTTTATAAGATAAAGATCAGCATTGTCTTACAGTGCAGATTTCAGCATTGGCAGTTATTATCAGGCTGAGTATATGGACGTGTACTTTACAAAGCCTCTCTGCCCTACCAGAGCAGCAGCCAAGGCTGCTTGGTCCAATGATCTGTAGTTCACATTGGTGTTGGAGTAGTGACTGTAGAGTATCTGCAGCTCTTCACTGAGGCAGGTTTTCTGGGCGAGTGGGGCATGAAGTATGTTCCTACCACCCACTTGATTGTGTACAGTATGAACAACTGTCAGGAAATCATGACCCTATGGAAACAGAGTATCCATCTATTTCCCAATGGAAGCTGGTTTTTTCTCTTCTGTAATTGATGTAGCTCCTCCACATCTTCCCCATTCACTTCTCCATGTTATTAAAAGTCATGCTTGTCAGGCAGAGCAAAGGTTTGGCCTGCCAGCGAGTACATGTGGATCAGGTCTTGGGAAGTCTGATACTGTTCTTTTTTTCTTTTTTTAAAATTTTGTTGCTGTAGTTTTCAGAAAAGCCTCTTATTTGAAAAGAAGGACTGTGAACTATTCAGTGTTTCCCAGTGGTTTTATTTGTTGTCTGAAAAGAAATATCTGAGCATTGTTTTTCCTGATATATGTGAATTTTGTTCAGTACATGCATTTAATTAGAGACTGCAAATTGTTGTTAGAAGTAGTACTTCACTCTGAGTTCTGAATAACAATTATCTTTTGCTGGATTGTTCTTTCTTCCCGAGGAAGTGCAGGCAAACAGATCCACCAGCTGGGTTTGGACTTGTAGGTCCAGGAGCAGCATTCACAGCCATGGCTTAGGCATACTTCAGTGGGGGGCGTGTGGGCAGATTTATGCACTATGGGTAGTGGGCTCAGTTTCTGCTAGATGAAAAGAAAGAGGAGGATGCAGGAAAATCAGTCCGTTTAGCACACCTTTTCAGAAAGGGAGGACTAGATTGCTCCCTTCTTTGTTGAGAAATGAGGGAGGAGATGACCATGCCCATCCACTGCACCCCAGTGGGTTCAGAGTGTGCTTAAGAGGAACACCAATTTCATGCTTCAGTTGGTGTAATTTTGAGGCCAGAAGAGCGCCAGGCTCTGAGAGCGTGACGTGATTCTCTCCTGTTGAAACTGTCTCCAAGTGCAGGAGAGATGAGAAGCGGAGTTCCATGGGACTGCGCAGTGAAGGTAACAGAGCATAGAAGGGCTGTATTGAGTACTCTACCTCTCCTGAGAGAGCAGTGTGTGTGTTACCTGTCGCTGCCTTCCTGAATGTCTGAGTGATCAGGGCTGTTATTGCCCTGCTTTATTTTGACTTCACATCTCTGGTAAGCATTCACACAGAAGACCATCTCAGCTTATGTTCAGAGATCCAACTGGTTGCGAGGGCTCTTGTGGGTAGAGTATGACAAATGCAGAAACCCTGGATAACTCACTCCAGTTACAGTGTTTAGGTATTCCTTGTATAGCTCATACTAATCTGTTCTCTCTGTTTCTAAACTGAGCTAAACAGACCATCTTTCTCCCTGTGTCTTTGTTCATATGCTACAGATCCAATTACTTCATTCCCACATGCTTTATGTTAGAGGACTGAAGTTCATCATCTGTCTTTGATAAACAAATGACCACCACAATGCAATGTAATTTCAGCATTAAGTTTTACAAGAAATCTTATTAAAATGGTCAGATTAAGGAAAGCAACAGAGAATTGAATTGTATCTACTTTAAGCTCTGGGGTGAATCTTGCACTTATAATTGTTTTAGGCAAAAGAGCGTTTTCTTTCATCTGTGTAAGGGAGCAATTCATAAAATCATCACTTCCGTGTCTCATCTGTGCTTGCGATGCTTGATCTTGCTTCTGCCTCTGTTTAACTTCCTGCTAGCTTATACTCCTTTTAGTCTTTGCATGAAGACTTTGGGCCTCTTCCACAGCACATTGTTTAATCAGCCCTTGTTTGTACTGGAACTGGATGTTGGAGAGTTAGGTCAGTGCAGCTGAGATGTGCAGCGTGTATAAGGGTTTTGTGCCAGCAGAGTGTATCGGTTTACCTGGCACTTGGTGAAAGCTCAAGTTTCCTGGACACACTGGCAGACTTCTTGGTGGTTTTTCCTGAAACACCCATTGCTGCAAAGGAGTCTTATGAACCAAGTGAAAATAATGAGTAGATGAAGATACCTTTTTTTTAAAGAGTCCAACCTGACAAATTTATCTAATAATGATGGCTTTGTCCCCTTTTCCTGGGAGCATTTAGTATACCCTTATTTTTTTCCCCAACTTCCTTTTGAATTCTAGTTAAGGTCTCCCTCTTTTTGCCTCAAGTCTCAAATAAAATGCAATTAATGGCATTCAAAAGGCTTTTAAATTTTTTTTTTCCTTTTTTTGGTGTGGTTTTCTTAGGACAGTTGTTGTCCCACAGCTACATGCAGTAAAACACTGTGGAAAGCTGACACAGATCAAGTCATTGCCTAACTTAGACATTTAACAATCAAACTGTCCCCATTTTGAAGTACGTCTAAATGATGTTTTCTGTGTTGAAACTGGGATTAGCAAGTTTGTGCTGTGTTTTCAGATAATTTAGTGCCCTGTCTAAAAAACAGTAAATGTCAGTAATTGCCAGTATCACAATTGTTCCCGTTAAGAGGAAATAAATAAGCTCAAGTTCTGAAGGTGTCATAAGTCAAATCCTCGTAATTTTCATCTGTTGAGTTTTAAAATGTGCATTTATAGATTCAGTTCAAAGGAGTAAGGAGGAATGTTTCCAAGTGCAGTTCCATATTGGATAGAAACATCAAATTATAGTCCTTTCCCTGTATTTAACCTTGTATACATGTGTGATGCTGTATGTATTTGCAAGAGAGTTTAAGGAGAGAGAGCGCCTATTCTACACTGAACCCCGTTTAATTTTAGATGCGAAAGAATGGCACAGAACTAGTCTGTGATTTATTGGAAGGTATACATTTGCATTCATTGTATGATGATTTTCTTCTTTTTCAGATTTTTTGACTTAGATGAAATCTAGACAGATGCTTTTGCTAGATTGGTGCCATTTTAATTAATTGAACAGTCTTGAGAGAGCGGCATGTGTTGTAACAGTTCTCCTTTTTACAAGTTTCCACTCATTATATAGCCAGTAGAAGTGAGAGTTCAAACAGAATTACAGGCATTTGATGTAAATCATGCTAAGGAGTTAATTTTATGTTTATGCCTTCTGACACTTTTTTTTTTTAAAAGCAGATACCTAATACTGTAAAGCTGCTTTCTGTCATAGCAAGATTGAGATCCTGGAGGAAAAGCCCCTGCTCTGAGGATAAATATAGATGAAAAGAATTTGGGAAGAGTGTGGCCAGCAGGTTGAGGGAGGTGATCCTCCCCATCTACTCGGCCCTAGTGAGGCCACACTGAAGTGCTGTGTCCAGTTCTGGGCTCCTCAGTAGAAGAAAGAGAAGGAGCTACTGGAGAGGGTCCAGTGGAGGGCAACAAAGATGATTGAGGGACTAGAGCATCTCTCTTATGAGGAGAGACTGAGAGAGCTGCCCCTGCTTAGTCTGGAGAAGACCGAGAGGGGATCTCATTAATGCACATAAATATCTCAAAGATGGGTGCCAAGAGGATGGTGCCAGACTCTTTTCCGTGGTGCCCAGCAACAAGATGAGAAGCAATGGCCATAAACTAAACCACAATAAGTTTCACCTCAACCTGAGGAAGAACTGCTTCATACTGAGGGTAGCAGAGCACTGAACAGGCTGCCCAGGCGGGCCATGGAGTCTGCCTCTCTGGAGACATTCCCACCTGGTTCCTGTAGGTGACGCTGCTTTGGCAGGGGCTCGGGTCGATGCTCTCCAGAGGTGCCCGGTGGCGGGGAGCGGCGGCCGCTGCGCAAAGCCTCCGCCAGGTGGCAGGAGCCGCCCGGGCCGGGCCGGGCCTG
>VWZT01015290.1:116949-204074 GCA_013397055.1 Pachycephala philippinensis
TAATTCTCCCGGTGGAAAAATGAGGAAAGCTTTCTATACACTGTCTAGAATGAGCCCCTTTACACTCATAAAGGCTTTAGAGGCATTTTGGGGCTTCTGCCCGTGTTTGTACTACTTTCCCTGCACCACTCTTATAAAGTATTTCATTAAAAGCCAATGTCTCTACATCAGGATGAGTTGGTAGCATTGGTGAGCTTTATTTTATTTTGCTTTATTTCTCCCCCTTAAATCTCTTTGAGTTATCGGAAAGCCTTGCCGCTGAAAAGGAAAATGTCAAGCAAAGTGTGTAATATCAAATTATACATGACACTGAATGTACTCTGACAAGTCATGGTAGTAAATTGAAGTTCTAGATGGGAGAGCCCAACAACAGCAATGATCCGAGAAAACCCAGTACACAGATCTAGTTTAAGTCAAGGAAATTCTGAAAAAGAGGCCCTAAGGATTATCCACTTTCCCTCCTATAATAGATGCTTCTGAATTCTGCTTATTGGAAGAAATAAATTTTAATTTAGGCATTCCAGCACTTGCAAAGTATATGTATGACAGAGCTGAAACCAGATGAGGAATTGCATGTTGTTTGAAGGTCTCGGAGGATATTCTGAACTGTGGAACTGAAGGTTTCTTAAAATTCCTGCCAGTGCTTGGAAAATCCACTGTAGTATTTGTAAGTTTAAATTATTTTGATGGTTTGAAATGTCTGTTTCCTTTGAACTCTTCTTTTCAGCTTAATTTAAAAATATTTAGAAACCATGGGGAGGAGAATCAGCTTCTCTATGGCAAGATTAGATAAAGAGGCATTTATAACAGGCCCATGTCTGTGACCAAAGGTTCTGCAAGATATGATTTATAGCTTGGAGGTGTTTTCCTCCTGGTCCTCATCACCACTACCCCTGACCCCCCCAAAAAGGTCGGTGAGTGCAGTAGAACCTATGTCCCTGCGGCAGCCACGTGCAGTGTCCGCACACAGCTGACGATGGCCCTCTGGGACGGCACCTCGGTACCATGTTCATGGCACAAATGGGATGTACATGCATCAGCCAGCGAGGAGTCACGTTATTTGGGACAGACACCTCTGCGCACTCGCTCAGGACAGTGCCCCAGCGCTGCTGAGCATCCCTGCTGCTGCCCCAGGTCACCTCCCTCCCCTGAAATTTGTAGGAGACAAAGTGTGGGACAGGGACCTTCTCCCACCTCTGCAGATTTTCAATAAAATTGCAGCTGTCATGGTTTGCATTTGTTGTAGTGCTTTTCTTCAGATAAATTTACCTCTGAAATAAAGCTCTAAATTCCACACCCCAAGGCATGAACAATTTGAGCTGTTTGTTGCTCAGTGCAGATATGAAAATGGCTGAAGTATAGATCTGTATGTATACACACACACAGAGGCATTTATTCACAATAAAAAACACATAAAAGTAGGCAGGGTTTAACTGGAAAAGATGTGCCAGTACTTGCAATAGTGATGTTGAATGATGCTCCCTGTTTGAATCCAGTATTACAAGGACAGACCAGTTTGAAATTAGATTTGATTCTGGACACAGGAGAGAAGGGTAATTTGTAGCATGTTGTTACCTGAAACTAAACTACAGACAGCAGAATTAATTCATTGGCTTACACTTCAACGTTTGTTTCAAATGTATGGATGAAAGTAGCTTATTTACTTATTTGCTCTATGTTCTCCAAGCTTTCTTGGAGCACTGTATGTGTGTATATCTATGTGTGTGAGTGTGTATTTATGTAATTTTTTCTTTCCAGGACTTTATTGACTGTTCACGATAAGTATAATTGGTGTTCTCCACTTCTGTGGAGGACTTTTTAATGTATAATATTTCTTGCAGTCGGAATCAGTGTAGCATCCACTCATTCCTGATGTTTCTGAAGGGTAGCCTTGTGGCATGAGTGTATCTTGCTGTTGTTCCTAAAGGCATATACCCCACAATCCTAGCATTCCTCTAGGGGAGCAGGTATTTATTCATGTTGTAGCTGGGTCTCATTAATTATGTGCTGTCTGTGTAAAGCACTCTCCAATTATACCACCAGGTACCTGTTGTTAAGCTTCATTTATCTTTGCCTTCGTTGTGCTTTTGCCATAGCAAATTCTCTTGCATCCCTGAGAGTTGGTATTTATTCCTTAATACCTGATGTTTTACAGTCTCCTGACCTGATTTTCCCAAACATCTTTATATAAAGTAATAGGTACTCCTCAACTTTCTGTTCTTCTCCCAGCTCGTGCGGCCATAGCTGGAAGAAAAGACAGCCAGTGGGACATACAGTTTATTAATAAAGACTCTATCGTATTTTTATTCTTTAGGGGAGACTTCATTTTCTCAAACATTAATTGCAATGCTGTCTTTATAAATCTTGTTCTCTTTTCCCACAGGATTTGCAAATAGAGCGAGAGAGGACTGTGTATAACATTTCTGGTGGCTGCACAGCCCTAGTGGTGGTGTATTTATTGGGGAAGCTTTACGTGGCAAATGCTGGTGATAGCAGGTAAGTGTGTTGTCTCCTCACCTAATCCTTCACCCCAAACTCCCCAGGCCTGGTGTTACTGAGTTCCTTAAATGCAGACAGTATCACAAGGTTCTGTTTCTTGGCTGGACACTTAGCACTTCTCACAGAAATGAATGCAAGTGCCAGAGATAGAGTTCCAGTATCTTGAGCGGTGGTTGCAGTCAGGGAAACTTCTGGTCCTGTAGCAGTTTTTGGATGACTTGATGGTTGTAGAGAAGTGGAAAGGTGCTAAAAAGCCATTGAAACAGAAGAGATGTTGGGTGTGTGGTAGAATTGTGTGTTGAACACTGACAAGGTGGCTGCATCCAAAACAGCTGGTAGGGCTGCATTTGTTCCGTAGGAAGTCCTGTGTCTCCTGTTGCTAGGCTTAGTCTTGATAGGCCATTTGGCTTTCAGATTTTCATGTAATTGAACGTAGTGATCAGTAAGCAAATAGCTGCTACTCTTGCATTAGGGGCAGAGGAGAGGGAGACAGGCTATCACAGTATAGGTTTTTTGCATTTCCTGTTTTACCTCATGTACTTGTACATTTCTCAGAACTGAATGCTGTTGCTCAGGAGCTGTTGCTTTGTTTTATTTTGAAGTTAGGTGCTTGAAGACTCATGATAAGAAGCTTTTTCTTTGTCTTCTGATGTTGCTGAAGATAGGAGCATACTGGAAATCTCTCACTTGCATTCTTTCCCCATCTCTAACTCTGCCCTTACCACCATTGGAGAGAGATAATGAGGTTCTTCTTGCAAGGCTTCAGACTTCACATGCTTCCTTTGGCAGTGCACTGTATAAACAGGACAGGGAGAATAGTTCCCATGTGAGATGAAATGCTGTTGTATTCTGTTCATTAACAGCTGAGTAATTAATGTCTGCAAAGGTAGTGAACCATGCTGTCTTTAGGTGAAGACTATGGTTATGTGTTTGTGTTTAAGGTTTGTGCACACACAGTTCACGTTTGTAGTGTGTACACCCACGTACTTACAGAGACAACACTCAAAAGTGAAGGGTTTTGTAGTTTAAACCTAAGATTTTTATTGCCTCTTGCTGGTTTAAACTATGTAGGAAGTCAGATAAATCCTTTGTGCATAAAAATCCTGTTCTTTTCGTGTTGGTGATTGTTTTTAAGATGCTAAATTTGCTGTATATATTGCAAGTTTCTCACCCAGTTTCTATTGACAAGTGACATATTTGAATCTCTTTTTTGCATCAAATGTCAAGTGAGCCCCCACACGGTAGCTGCAAACATGTTTGAAGTGATCACCTATCTCGTCAACAGAACCACTAGCTAATCTACCTTCTATCTCTTCTGCCATTAAATTAGAAATAATCATGTTTTCTTGTGCTATTGCGCGTGAAGTACAGTTGAGCTCAAGTTGGCTAATTTGCTTTATTGCCTCTTAAAAGTGTGCTGTGTGAAACTGGCTATGCAGGACTTACTTCTGAGTAGCCTAGTACTTCTAAGATCTTTGTTCTTAAATGACTGGAACTGGCTGCTTCCAGTCCCCTCAGAATTCCTCCTGTGCTCCCTGAAAGCAGCCTCAGCTCAACTGCAGCCTCTGATACCCAAGGGCAAGACTCCTGTTGGCAGTGATCTGCAGTGGGTGCCAGAGTATTGGTGTAAATGTAGTTAAACATACTTAAGTCTTCAAGGAGTTTTGCATGTTAAGTCCACCCAAAACATCTCTTCAAAAAGAGAGGGAGAGCAGAAATCAGAAAGGAAACCATCAGCAAGACTGGGTGTTGTTTGAACCAGGATTCGAATTCTCATTCCTAACATCTTGTAGGTAATAAAGTCCCTCCAGGTTCAAAACAGTTTGGTTTTGTTCTTTCCAAATGGACGTCGCAGAAAATCTCTCTTATGGTGAGGAGAATTATCCCAAAATTTTTCATTTTCAGGTAAGTCCATTCCTAGACTTTCCTAGCTCAAAAGAAATTTTAAAGCTTTAAAGTGTAGATCAGTTGGTCTGGGTCTCTCTCCCACCAAAACCCCTCTTTCCCATTTACAGGGAAAAAACCAGCTATTGCAAAACATCCGAGTTGCTGTCATGACAAAAACGACATTTTAGGACTAGACAAGCCACTGAGGTTGCCCACGGCCAGGGTGCACAGTGCATTCCTGTATTTTGAAGAGCCCGGTTATGTAGTCAAGAAATTTTACTTGTGTTAGTTGGAAAAATATGTTCCTTTTTGCTGTCTCATGCCTCCTGTGGTCAACTTTGTGGTTTGTACAGATAAAAGGGAGGGCAGTGAGAAATACAGTAAGGAAACTACTTCAAGAAATGTTTATCTGCTCTTGAGAAGAAGTGTGGGTTTGTTTTTTCACTCAAACAGGGGACTTCTTGTTGCTGTTGGAACTAGATGCCGAAACCCTTAGTTCTTAGTTCCCCTACTCATTTGTGCCTTTCTCCTCTCCTCATTCTCCTTCTTCCATCTCTGCTACCTCACTGGAAAAGGCCTGCAAATAAATCAAGTTTAATTTCCCACAGACAGGAGTCTGTGAGAGAAGGTTTCGTGTGGGAAATAAACATTTTGGGTTCATGCAAACCTCAGTTATACTGCATCTCCGCAGGAGAAGGTTAGGTTTTATAATTTCAGGGAACTTCAAAACAGCAGAAACTTTTAAAGGTGTGTTTTGAACAGCTTCTGCTGTTGGAGGACCAAGGTATGTGCAACAAACTGTTACTATCACAATGAGACTAAGGAAACATTAAGTGTGAGACTTGAATAATAATGTACTGTGTGGTGCCAGCTATACCTCAGACTTATGTCTGTGGTATTCAGTTTATCCACTAAAGCTTCTCAAATCTAATCATTTCATGCCACGTACCCTGGCAGTGTTGTATAGCAGCTGTCCTTTTGTAGTTGATGTGTAATTACATCATGAAAAGACTTTAATTACCATATTACTAAATTACCAGCCAGCAATCCTTTCAGGTTCAGCCCTAGCTCACTTCTGTATGGACTATCAGGCTTCTCCAAGCTGAACACTTTTGGTTGGTGTAAAAGGGAGGAAAAATTGTGCTAATTGTAGGTTTTGTTATGAACTATTATTGAGCTTGATGTTATGGCATCACTAATGTCAATGATATAATTAAACTTCTGCTAACGATGCAATCACAGTTCTGTAATAATTATATGTTAACTGCACATGATACCAGAACCCTACTAAAAATGAGGTGATGTATTCAGAGCCTGATAAAAACAACTTGGAAGGAACTGCTTTCATTCTCTAATGGCTTATCTGATCATTCTTGGACTCTGCCATAAATATACCTACTTGTACAGTCAAAATTAATATCTGAATATCGGCCAAAGCTTTTTCTAATGTTTCTTTCTCTCTCTTGCTTCTTTCCAGTGATTAGCATTGTTCATGCAAGGTTATCTGATTAGGAACTTACAGTGCTATAGTCAGCTATCCAATATATAGTGCTTTTTTGGTGAGCATCGAGGCGCTGTTTTTTGCTTACCAGCATGACATATTTGCTATGAAAACTAGGCCATTGGAATAGCTGCTGGTTTTTTCTTTTCTTTTTTTAATATGGAATAGTAAATCTTCTCTGGTCATTGTTTTAAATAGTGTTCAGTTCTATATTGCTAAAGTGACTTTTACTTCTAAACTGCCATAACACGCCTTGTTAATCTCAGTTCTTTTTAGTTTTATGCTCTTTATTAGAATGTTGTTTTATAGCTACTGAAGAAGCAGTTGCAAAACAGGGACTTAATGTTTTTACTGATTACTGCCCAATTATTGTATAGCCTCATGCAACATAACATTTGTCCAATATCACTGCAAAGACTGTAATGCAATATGATCATATTAACCATATTTGGCACAAGCAGTGCTCTGGTTTTTGTGTTGTCTGGTTAAGGAGCGGCTCGGAGACTGCAGGTACTTCCATTTTGTGCTGTGCTTGGAGCCATGTAGGGTAGCTGTGCCTTTATTATTATACAAGAAGCAGAACATCACAAGCTGATTTGACTTTTCCATACACCCTGAAACCCTCACTAAATCTGCAAATGGGTTCTTGGGCTTTTCTTTAATTTATTGGCAAAACATGGCATCAAAGCAAAGAGCCTGATGTTTTGAAGGCTTCACGGACTTGCAGGGTCACTGAATTTTTTGCTTTGCTTCATCAGCTCTTTTTTATCATCTTTTTGCCTCCTTGCTTTTGCTCCCCAGTACTTCTGTTTTCGGGGCATGTTCGCACTCCGAACATACATCCTCATGTCCAGAATAGATTTTCTCCTCCTTTTTGCAAGTGCAAAATTAATGCTAAGGCCTTTGGGCTTATTAAATGGTAGGAGCTCATTGAGTGAATATTTTTGTGATGGTTTTGTGTGGGTGCAGATAAAGTAACTTCATTGGTACTTCCAGAGACCAGGTGTGGGAGAGTGTGTTTATAACACAATCTTCTCCCAGTGTAAAAAAATAGTGAATTGAAAATTGAATTTGTTTAGCATTTCAGTTCTTTCTGGATTTGCTGATTGTGTTGAAGCTTACTACATTTATAGTTCCTCTTCTTTGTCATGGTCCTTGTCAGCTGCTTCCCTCATGGTTAGTTCTCGTTATAGGAAGTCAGATTTGGGGGCTTAATTTGTTTTTATGAAGTAAATGAGAGGGGCATGGAAACAGCTATGTGTCTGCTGACCGGCAGTGTAGCTTAAATAGAATTTCTGAGAAGTCAGTATTGATGATTCTGAGCCATTTTTGTGGTTCATGGTATCTGACCTCTTCCTCGAGGCAGTCCAGCAGGGTCATTTTTGCCAGAAGTGCTAACACTGTGTAAGGATGGAAACTAAGAAGTGTTCTAATATATTGCTATTGTAGAACTAGTCTTTGGTTTACTGTTTTTCTAGGAAGCTTTAATTTTCTGTTTTTCGTAACTACTCATCTTCTAATCTAAATGGTGTGTATTTCCCCTGATTTCTGTGAGTAGTCTGCCTAAGCCCTTGCTGTCTTCTTACATCTGTGTCTACATAAACAACAACAACTGTGCTTCATACTAGAGACTTAGAGGTCTCTAGAGGAAAGACTAACTCAGTTACTAAGCTTCTCTAGTCTGCAGTATTTGGAAATTTTTTTTCCTGTCTTCTCCTAAAGATGGGGCAAAGAAAGTTGCAAAACTGAACAACACACAGGGGCCATGCAATCAGGGGGGATTTCTCTTTATTCTCTCAAGTTCTCATTCCTCCAAATTCTCCAGAGATGCCTCCCCAGAGGCAAGAGCAACACTTACAGATTGTATTTTGGCCAATCTATGGTACATCCCCTTTTAAGTTATTATTAATTCTCTGACAGAATCTCTTGAAAATAAAAAATGTTAGATCATTTTAGGGCAACAGATAACCTAAGTCTGGTTTGCTCACAGGTCTGTGTAGTGAGGAGAGGCTGAATTCAAAGCAAAGCAAGTCTCTGCCATGTACATTCTCCTTCACTGACTGCAGTTTGATAGGTGAGGAAGTCTGATCCTGACTAGCCCAAAATGTTGGAAAAGATTAGCCACGTTCAGGAGACATGGCCATGTTGTCTCTCTCTGTTCCCCATCTTTTTTCCTTAGAAGCATGATTTTCAGGCCTGCAGAAAGCCTTTCTCCCCTTTTCCTGCCTGGCCTCCTTCCAGGGAGAAGCAAGAGCACAAGATACATTGGAATAACAGCAACATCAGATACTGCAGGATTTTGTGCAGGGTAAAGCTTTTGAAGGCACTTCAAGAAACACCTTGAGGTGTGAAGAAAAGGTGTTGGATCAGAAAGAAGTTATTTCACTCAAAGGGCGGTGCTAAGGAAGAGCATTTTCTAGTTATCCAGTGGATGACAAGTTCCAGGTTACTGGCATGTCATATCCAGCACTGACTTGGTAGAAATTATTCATTTGGTAGTAAATGTTTGTAGGCTTTGAAGACAAAACAAATGTCCTACTTCTTTTTCAAACTCTTGTTTTTCCTGGGAGAGCATATGCCTTAGGAATACCTATGGCAATTAGCAGGCATTGAAGCCATTATAAACATTTTCAATGAGGGGTACATTCAGTTAAATCTTTGGTCCTAACCACATAGACATTATCTTATGCTACAGATAATGAGGAAGGAGAAAAATTTTGGCTATTCAAGTAATACCAGTAAATTGTAGAGCCACAGTTCATTGGTATTGGTTTCCAGGAATAAAGAATTCTATTAACTTTAATTCTCTCTTTAAAAAAAAAAAGAAAGAAAAAAAATAAGCCAACAAACTCCAAACAAACTATCTTTTTAATCTGTGCCTTTGTAGCTGACCACAGAGACATGCAAGTTCTTCACTGCAGTGTTGCAGGGCCTGGGCCAAGGCATGCAAAGCAGGCTGGGCACCTTGGTTCTCTAGCACCCATCTGTACTTTGGGAGGAGGGCCAGAGGGAGCACCCCAGACTTGGCTGCTGAATGTTTCAAAGTCTGCTGTGGTCCTTACTATGTTGAAAAGCTTTTCAAGTCACCCGAACTCAGCAAACTCAAGGCAGCCCAGGCTGTTCAGTCTCAGCAACAGCTATGCAATGCCGCTTGAGCCCTACTCCTGGGACTTTTAGTGATGGCTCTGGTCACCTCTGTGTGGGTGAATGAAGCAGGGCTTGGGTAAAAATTCACCAATGAAGAGCGAGCAGAGAGCGTGACTTGCAGTCTGCTTTTACATCTTGGTCCAGCTTGTTCCAATATCCTGCAGCTGGTACTGAGTTAAGCAGAAAAGCTGAGATCAAAGTAGATATCACTTTAGGTGCTAAAAGTCATTCTTTCTTTGTCCGTGGTAAGACATTGAAGAGCAGAGAGGTAAAAAATCCTTAGTTTTTCCATCTTACATGGACAGCCATATCCCAGCCATATTACTGGCAAAATAAACACTGACTTTCACAGCAATGTCTTCATCCACTAAACCCAGGTTTAGTTGCCATAGTAACTCGTCTTGGAGATGAATGTGATATCCTGGACAGCAGGGGAAAAAGACTTTGATTCCACAGATTCCAGTCCTGAGGCTCAGAGCTGGTCACTGAGACGTGACTGCGCTTCTTTGTTCATTTCCCTGGCACAGCCTGAGTAGCTGGTGGCATGTTGTTCAGCTGTGATACAGAAATATGGTGGTCTGTCATCATTGCAACCTTGTACTTAGCTGTGTTCAGATGAAGAATACATTGAAATCATCGGGGCAAAATGAATCCTAAGAGGGCAGTAAATCTCCAACCTAAGGGTATTGGAACCAACAATGGGCAGTTTTTGTGTGGTAGTAGTGTCACTATAAACTGGCTTGTAATAGCTTTCTAGCTGGCAGCTGAAGCTGTTTCTGAAAGATTGATGTGTAGAGATGTAAACCACCAGGAAAGGACACACAATTAATTACAGAGCTTTTTAGTTTAGTTCATTCACATTTGGGTTAGTACTACTGGAGCTGGAGTAGACAATACGAGGAGTTTGTAGGTAAACTTATAAAGTCACTACTGATTCAATAGCAGAAGTTACTTTCCCAATTAAACAAACAAGAGCATTACATTCAGATAGCCAGTGCCATCGCATTAGTGATGGGGTGGGCATAACAAAAATATATATAATTAGCCCTAAAATGAAACACCATTAATAAAGCCAAGTGCTAATAATAACTCCAAACTTCGATTTCATCAGCCAAGCAACACACTTGAGGACCTAAACTAGAGCAGGGAATTCACAGTGGTAGTCCCATGGGAATGGAGCTGCAGCCCACTAAAGAGGCACTGACAACTAGAAGCATACTGCTCCAGGGGTCAAAAATGAAGGGGTAACGTGTCTTCTCCAAGCTATCTCCTCTGTGGACAGCCTGCAAACTCAGCATTACATTTAACTTAAAACTGTATAGCAGTGATGCAGAAACAACTGAAGTAATTTAGTTCCATTGTTGGTGACAGCCAGGTGCTTCTCATGGTTAGGTGCAATATATAGGGCAGAGGGAGGCTGCCAGTAGTAGAAAATCCCTTCAACTGCTGCTTACAAAGTTGTTAGTGAATATGTGAGATGGAATACCAGACCAGTTCTAAAAGTTCTGATTTCTGGTATTTTTTGGTGGCAGTAAGAAAAATCCTGACTGGTTCTGCTGCTACTGTAGAGTAGCGCTTCCATGTAAGCCCTTCCATGGAAATCTAAGTTATTCTTCTTAGAGAAACAGCTTCTGTTTGCCTATTTGTGATCCTTTATTAAAAATAATATGATTAATTCAGTAAAATCAGACCACCAGAACAACGGTTTTAGAGTATTTCAGCAACCTCATTGTGCCCAGAGGCCTTCTCCAAAGGAATCACTGAATAAGCACTAGAAATATAAATATGAATGAGTCAGGTAATGGGAAACAGCGTAAAGCTCTACACATGTGTGCAGGAACAGGAACAGCTCGTGTGCTTGCAGGGGCCTCTGAAAGACAACTTTCAGGGAGGTTTTCAGGGTCTAGATTTCATAATTTCTGTCTCTGCTTCTTTTCAAAGGCAGGAGGAGGTTCTTGTCTTGCTGCAAGAGAGGTATAGCATGCTTGGCTCCATGCTGCGGCAACGACATGAAGAAAGGACCTTGAATGAGATACTTGGGGATGCCCAGTCAGTGTCCTAGTGGAGCAAGGGCTGCACTTGGCAGTTGTGCTGCTGAGACACTAACCCTTGGAGCAGCCAGGGTGGCTGGCAGTCTGCAAAAAGCCTTAGCAGAAGTTTGGGAGTGATCTTCATTGTTCCGGCAGGAAATGCCAGAGCACGCTCCTGTAGGAAATTACTTTTGCAATACTTCACCAAGGCAAGTTCTCACACCTTTTATTGGCTTGAGGGAGCTGAAGTTCCCCCAAGTGATGAATGAAAGTGTCTGAGCAGCCTGCTATAACCCACAACGTAACATGAAACTACATTGTCACAGGAAGAGCCACAAGCAGGGAGAGTCTGCTCCCGCTTAACATTGGCTTTGTTCGGCTGAAAGAAAAATGATCCAGTGTTTCTGTCCTGTCACAACGTTTCTGTGAACAGGCTCATGTTTGTGCTGAAGAATATGAGGAAACCAGAGTGGCAGGACTGTTGAGTGGCAGTAAATGGAAAATGAGGACACAGACAATTTTCACTGGCTCTACTCCTTCCCTGGTTTGTTGCTTGTTTTCTTCCTGATAGCGATGTCAAGAGTTGGGGCATTATCTTAGGTATTACAGGTGGGAGGCAGCCAGATTGTTTTTTCCATTGGTGTTGCTGAGGGTTGCTGCTTCCACCTGAGTTTTATGATGATGGATATGTCATCAATGGAACCTGTTTTAATGCCAGCTAAATGTTACGTAATGGTTTTTTTCACTATCCCCAGCCTGCCTTAATTCATAAAATTAAGGAAATCATTTAAAGGCTTTGCACTATAGTTCCATGTTGTTAGTGAATATATGGGCTAGAATATGAGATCAGTTCCACAGTTATTGCCAGCGCAGTGAGGTGTTTGTTCACCTGGTTTCTAAAGAAACATTGAGAAATGGATCTGTGTGGGACTAACTGAGAGTAATTCAGTTTGAAGTAAATAAAACAAAGGTGCCAATGCTGAATGTTTTAAAAGTAATCAGTAATCATAATGGCCGTAAGTTCCAGTACTTCATTTACCGAAGAGAAAAATATTTTAAACAAGAAACAAGAGAAAAATAGTTTTATAGTCATTGTCTTTCACTTCTTAGCAGTTAAGGAAAGGTAAATAAAAAAAAAAAGCACAACTGGTTTGAAGCTTATCAAACATTAGCATTGATCTTCCCTGGGTTGTTAAAATATATGCTTTTAGTTACCAAAGTAAACAAGTACCCATATAGACTGATTCCATAGTTCTAGGATTTACTTTCTTTTTTCCACAACAATCTTGTGACACACCTAATTAAAATCTACTGCTTAATTCCCCTTTGAATGTAATAAAACCCTGCCTTATTCTTTCTGTCAGTTTAATCCCTCTTTCTTTTTCATTGACACACTTCTAATACCTTTGCAGACGGGCCAGACCCTTCTGCTTCATCTGTACTAAATCCACATTTTTAACACCTTTTGACAAAACGGATCGATCCTCCCTGTGTCTTGGAATTGATATACACTGTCAAAAAGGGTTTTCTGAATGGTCTTTCTCTGTCACCTTTACCAGATTTTTATCCTGTGTTGTAGAAATGTGCAGTTTAATGTTGCGTTTCAAATAATTTTTGGCTGAGAAGGTGTGTAATGGAATCAGGGTGTCCCCTAAATACTCCTAACAGTTGGAGATGTCTCTTTGTTTTGAGCACCGGAATCCCAATAGACCTGTGACAGCAGTGGAATTACACTTTTGACCTTGTTCACTAAAGTGTTGCTTTCTCTGTATGATTAAATAAGAGTAACCAACAAGAGGTTCCTGTAAAATGTATGAGTTTTCTCTATTTGTTTCTCATAAGAAACGTAGAAAGGATGCTGTGCAATTTTCAGCTGATTGTGTTTTCCACAAAGGAGAAAACAAACAAACCAAAAAAAAAAAAAAAAACCCAAAAAAAAACAAAAAAAAAACAAAAAAAAAAAAAAAAANGCCATATTAAAAATGCAAAAGCAGTTGATGTATCAATATTTTCCTTAAACCAGTGTTGTTGCTATATCCTGAGCATCACAGCAGCAGCAGCACAGTGGCAGATTTTTATCCTTTTGTTGCTTCATTCTCCATGTATTTTAAAAGTGGATGTATACTAAGGCACCAAATACAATTTCTAAGTATTGAATCTGAATATAGAAAATAACCATATACTTAATATTCTGTGTGAATTTAGCTGATCATTATGGACTACACCATCATGTCAATCCAAAAGATAAATGCACTGTTTTCTGTAGATGCACATGCAGCCTTTTAAGCTCCTGGTGTTTCTTTTCATTTGCATGTGACTGAGCAGACAGAGCCGGCTGTAGGATTTGCCATGACTGCCAGTCCTGCCTTGTGCGTTGAGCCACTGGCACATCTCTTGCTCCCCATTCAGTTATTTAGGACATGGCTTCTCTGGATCAGAGGAACTCAAGAGGCCGGAAGAGATACAAAATCAGATTCTTGTTTCTTCCATTTTAGGCTACTTCAGCTGTGTTTCGGGGAATTTTTTCCCCAATATATTCCAGTACACTGTGAGTATCCCAGCTCTGGATTAGTGAAAATACTTTCATTGTCATGCAGAACATGTGAAATGCAATGGCAAGTACAATCCTGTAGTTCCTGTGGGTGGGGAGTTAGGGTTCAAAAGAGAGGAAAGGACTCAGGGAAATCTAGTTTGCTTTTAGAAGAGATCAGAATAAGTTACTTACTGGCCTCAAGACTTCAGAGCAGTTTCTCACTGCAGGCGATGGTGTGTGGAGAGGGCATCAGAGCATGGAGGGCAATGCACTGAGGAGGCTGCAGATCTGTGACTCCCAATTTCCAATCCTGCCAAAAAATCTTTTGTTTTTTTAATTACTACTTCATTGGTGATATAAATTAATGATTGGTATGGGTCTGAAGCAACCTTGTCATCAGAGAATATTTGGTTAGTGTTGACATACTTGTTCTCTGCAAACATGAATCATCCATCTGCCTTTGGCAGGCTCGCCCTGTGGCTCTGCTATAATGTGTTTCACCAGCGTGGTGGAAATTAAAATGTCACTATTAAACATGGCAGAATCAGATGCTCTCTGGGCACCGCATCTATTCAAGGAATTCTTGCTTCCTATGTAGTTATTTCTGACAGTTTAATAGGACAGCTGTATTCTGGCATAAAATAATACATTCATATATCCTCAATACATGGGGAGTTAAATGCTTTCAGAACACTATTTCCTTGCATACATGTGTGTTTCATGCATGGCAGAAGCAGTAATGCTCATGTAACACCGTGTTGCTGCTTAGTCCATTAGGAAGTGTAAAGTCAAAATTAATTGTCCTGCAGGACCGTATAGAGTGGGTCTCTAAAAGCCGTTGCTGGAGCTGTTTGCAGCTGCTGCATCAGCCAGGCTCCCTCCTCGTGAGCAGTTATTGACTCTGGGCTATTGAATTCAGGGCTCTGGAGGTTGCTCAGTGGAAAAAGCCTTCAGTCGCTGCTTGGCAGCTCTGTCACTGCAAGGTCACGGAAAGGGCACTTCAGTCTCCAAACCCAATTAGGGCCTTATTCGGCACCTTTGCAATCACAGGGGAAAATCCCACCAAGCAGGGTGGCATCTGGGCCAGGCTTTTGCACCCAGCCTCCTCAGTGAGACAGCCAATAAATGTGTCCATTTTTGTCGCTTGGGCCATCAGAAATACCCTTTGCTGTCGTGAAACAGCTAAGCAGTTAGTGCAGAAAAGTCCCAGTACAGGCTTATAAGCTCACCACAGTTGAATTTGGACCAGTGCCTTGTACATGTATGTCTGTGTCCCTCCCGTTACTCATATCTAGAGCTGTCTCATTCCTCAGATCAAATCATTTGACTCTTATGAGCAGCTGTAACTTGCAAGTTGAATAAAGTCCAACTGCTGAAAACATTAATGAAAAACATAAAACTCTATTTTACCAGGTATCAACAGCATTGCTTTAATTCCTCCCTCTGAAGATGTGTGTGCGTGTGTGTGTGTGCGTGTGTGTGTGTGCGTGTGTGTGTGTGCTGGGTTGTGCTTTTCGTCCCAGGTGGCTGCCAATTCTGGTGAAAATAAGTTGAGCTATGAAAGGTTGACCCACTCGCCTCTGAATTGCTTTTTATATGATGTGAGTCCCTCAGGGCCCAATTCTACCCACAGAAGTGAGAATGACAGCTATCAACATGTATAGGAAATATGTCAATGTGCACAAAGAAAAAAGGTGAACCCCAGACTGGTCTGAGTGGTCTTTAAAATATGGATTCCCTGTGAAATGGTGATTAAAGGGAAAGCAAAGAATAATTAGAAAATTAGCCTGATGTGCTAGCAGCTATATCAATGTGTAGTTTTATATTAGCTCTTTCAGACAAGCAAAAGATCAGAAAATCCCTTATGACTCACTTAAACTAGTGTGTAAAATTTGGTTAGTGTCTGATCAGCTCCTTTGATCAGTCTAGTCTAGACTGTTGCCAGAGTACATACTCTGTACTAAACCCACAGACCCCTTAAGTGGAGGCCTACTCAGGTGAATCAAATAACATATAAAAAAGTTATATAAAATGTTCACTGTCTGAGTAAATTAATCTGGTTCAAAGCTGAATACCTTAGGAACTACAAAAATAAAAGCAAATGTGTTGTTGCAGAAGAGAGATGGTAGAGTTCTTAATTCATATTTCAATTATTCTCAGAAATGCAAAAGAAAAATTTTCAGCAAACTTTTATTATTTTTAATTGGATAGGCATTTTTGCAAGCCTGTAATGTAGTCAGATTCCCTAAAGGAGAAAGAAATCTGTCAAAAATTATGCACAAATTTGTTTTAGGAAATTAAAGAGTTGCAACTACCATGTCTGTCACAAGTACACAATATTGGCTTTAATTAAGGACCAGTGGCAACCTTCAGATTATTTGCATGGAAGTGCTGGAAGTCCAAGAGCAGTAAATTTATTACCTTTCAAAGCAAAGCAGTTTTCCCCTCATTGGCTGAGCTTCTTCCCACATCTCCCATTGTAGTACCATCCGGAACCTATCTGCTCTTTGCAACATGAATCTCAGAAATGTGAACAGTTCATTTACTCATAGATAATGCTGCTGCCTTTTGCATACCAGCAATAGTAGATGACAATCTGGAGAAAATTTTAGTCCAATGACCTATCCACAAGACTTGGAAATCTACCCAGTGCCACTAATTTTAGAAATTCAGGTTTGTACCTGAGTTGGTTTTCTCAAGATGCCTGTGTTTGGAATTTAGAAGTTTAAGTTTTCAGTCTTTGTATGCCTCCCATATTTGCTGGTTGCATTGCAGTGCCATCAGAACACCTGGCATAGAAGCAATGATAGCAAATCGATCAAATTATCAAGGGAAGTAAGCTAGCTCATAAATAGGACATCAGTGGAGTGAAGAGATCACAGAAATTGGACCATTTAAAACACAGAGAAACTGAAATCCAAGTGGCAAATAAATTTTAAACTACGACAAATTCTTTCTAAATTCAAGAGGAGAGCTGGTACACTGCTGCTATCCAAACACTGAATTAACCTACTGATAGCTGAGAAACAGTTCCACAACAGGCATTAAAGTCTTTGGGATGACACACAGTTTATCAAGCTCTTCAAAAGTGTCAGGCATTGCTCTACTTACAGAGCTGCCTAAATAATGGAAAGATAAAGGAACGTAGTTCTGTGAGTGAATACATGAATGTAGAACGCGGTAGAAATATTGGATAAATTCTTCCCTCCTGTGACTTGTGTTTCAGCCAGTGGCATTACACCACGGAAAGATTGGACCATATTTTGTGTGCAGCATAGCAGATTGTTAAGAGGCAACAGGCAGGTGTTTGAGAAAATTTTCTCTCTGCCATTTGCAGAAGTGTGTGTGAAATCTCCTGGCTAATCTATAGTCATTCCATTACCTGCCATTTTTCAGCAGGTAACTAGTTAAATTTGTGTTAAATACGATTTGCTTTGATATTTCCATTTGCTGTTGGAGTAGAAATGTTCTGACATGACATAGGACCAGTCAATAATTGGAAAGTGCTTGCATGAGTCATTTGAAGCCAGTAGTTTAGACAGTGTCAGCCACAACTGGTATTAAAACCTGCAAAGAGTTGTTCTACAATCAGTGATTCTACAGCATCTCCTCTGAGTGTCTGCATTTCTCTTAATAAGGATACCCTGTAGACATCAATTGAAATAACTCTTGCCTTTGTTGCTTGGATGTTTTTGTGAGCTCTAAAATGAACTTGGTTTATACAAGTATACTTTGTTACCCAGCCTGAAGGATGCAGGGCAGGAATTATCCTGTTCTGCTGACAACCTCAGTAGAAAAGAAATGGCTTTATTTGACTGTGATTCTGAAGAGAATAAGAGTGTGACTGTACCCTGTGGTTTTCTGGGGTTTTTTTACTTTTTTTTTCTGTGCTGATGATGTTTTATTACTTTTACAGGGCTATAATCATCCGAAATGGCGAAGTCATTCCAATGTCTTCAGAATTCACTCCAGAGACTGAACGCCAGCGACTTCAGTATCTGGTAAGAGACCTGAGGACCAAATCAGATGCTGCTGATGACAATCATTGCCCAGTAATATCTAAGGCTCAGAGAAATGCTGCTGAGTTACTGTGGCTCAGTGAAGGATGATGTGTCCACTGAACACCAGTGACTGATCATGTATGTCTTTAAGCCATCAGCAAATGTGGAGAAAAGCCTGGTGGTGCAAATCTCAGTGAAAGGAGTATCACCTCTTTGGCAAAGGCCATCGATTAGCGTGGCTGTGCTTGTGTACCTTGTTCAGCTGCAGACCCTTCAGCAGCTCATTGGCGTTTGATTTTGAGAGCTCAGACACAGAGCTAATGAGCCACAGATGTATTTCAATCCGTCCCAATGCTTGTTGTGTGACAGTGTAAAATACCACAGACTGCTCTTTGTTTGTATGTGAATGATACTGCAGAGTTTGATTAATTTACTCTAACAGTATATTGGTAGTATCTCCATCAAGGGAAAGATGTTCAACTTAGAGGTGATCTCAGTGAACATTAGTAGCTGCAGGATAGGATGGATCAAAGACTAGTTTTATTTAGTGTAGCAACACCCATAAAGCTAGGACAGGGTGACTAGCTGGGGACATGAGGGATGCTTTATAGACTATGCTGTGTTGGCTGATAAGCTGCATGAGTAATATAAGTCAAAATGTACAGTGTTATTTTTCGTACGGACCATCCTGTTACTTTTTAAGGTTTTCATTGATGGACTGATCAGTTGGTTGAAGTTGATTAGTTTTTTGTCAAAATGTCATTCCTAACATGGCTGAGAGATTTCCTTTGTGCTTCTTCTGGTCTCCTGCTTTTTCCTTTTAGAAATTTAAGTTTCAGCCAAGGCAGGCTCACTCTCAGCCTTGCCTGACTCAAGGTGGACAGGCCAAGGCTAGTGATGTTCCCAGGTATTAAGGTGTCTTCTATTTTCAACCTGGACCAAACACTGTGGTTTGAAACTAGACAAAATGCTGGTGTTTGGAAGGTGGTGGTGGTGGAAGGTTTTAAAGAAAAAATTGTGCTTCTTCAATTGTCACATTTGATTTTTTTTCAGTCAGGTTCATTGGTTTGAAGCTGAAAATTTCATAGAAAAATACTGCTTTGGGACTATTCATATTCAGAGAACCAAATGGAAAAGAGGCCTAATAAATATTTACAGTTCAGTTACATTTAAAATAATTTGTTTGCCTCTAAAATAAAAGGTATCTTTAGCATCTAGGGAGTCTGCTACTTCTGTAGGAAATATGAGATAAAACATTGCCTACAAGGGGGTTTTTTTATTCTTTTGATGTCCTTTCTGGCTTATATTTGAAACCAGCAGCTGATCTGAAAAGCAGTTCTGCTGTTTCCTGTGGAAAATTCCTTTACCTTTGTTTGTCTGTTTTAATTCTGTATGTAACAAATATGCCAGGTCTATGGGTATCATGTTCAAAGAGAATACATGCAAGACAGCAAGAGCGTGAAACAAAATTACAGATCATTTCAAACATAACATTCCCTAAGTAAGATTTTTACTCTAGTGTTTAAAAAAAAGAAAAAGACGACCTCAAATTTCTTGCAAGGTTGGCATAAGCATTACACTCCAAAGTTTGCATCTGTCTTGCTGATTAGATCCCAAATAATTCCTCTTACTCACTTCTCTGTCCCCAGGTTCTGCTATCAGTCTGTTATTCTACCATCAACATCTCTCGTCTATTGTTCCTGTCTGAAAGTTATTTGCTTTGAGTGTATCTTCTTATTTGCAGTTAAAGCTGAGTTTCTTTGTTTCAAACACGTTGCACTGCTCTTCCTGCAAAATTGGAAGAAAATCATTTAATCACTTTAGCATTAATATTTTACTTGGTAAATGCAGAGATACTGTTCACTGTGAGGAAGTTACTACACAAGCAAAGGGAGGGTATGGATTTACAGCCTGCAGGCTGTTCCCTGTGCAGCAGACACTGTTGGTGCAGTCAGGATGAAGGAGCTTTCCTCTCCCTTTAGTGCCTGTTGATTGCTTCAGTCACATAGGATGTTCTTGTAGGCCCTCTTTTCTGAGCCTTAATTTCTGTGTGGAAAGAAATCCATGGGATAATGAGTTGTTCAGGTCGTGTGAGTATCTTTATATGAAGTCCTCCAATCTAGTCTTAGACAAAACTGTGCTTCAGCTAGTACTGTTTGAGTAACTGAGAGGGGAGGGGAGCAAATGTTTTTCCTGTCCTGGCAGGTTTGTTGCCATGCATCCAAGAATGGCCTTGGCAGTAGGCCTCTGGCATGGAAACCTGGAAAGAACAAGTTGACTATCCAGTTATTCTGACTTTGAAGCAGCTCTGAGTGTGGTCATCACTCCATAGGAGGGCAGTGGGGCGGCAGCATACAGCTGCAGACTTCAGGCAGGCTGTATGGCAGAGACAGACTTCTGTGTCAGGCAGCTTGTGAGAGTATTGCAGAAGGCAATCAATTCTTCAGTCAGAGAGCACTTTGTAAGATGTAAAGTGTGAAAGCTTTGCACCAGTATTCCCTTGGTCCTTCAGCTTCTGTAGAGGTTCAGTGCACCATGCTGCTTCCCTTCCACTGGTGGGCATTCAAAAGCCTTCTTTTCCTTTGAATTTCTGTCTCTCTCTTGTTTTTAGCACTGTAACAGGAGAGCTCCACACAGCCCTTGGGAAAAGTCCTGACTTACCATATAAGTGTATCTTGATGGAAAAAAACCCATTAGTTACTGAACTGCTCTGGTACATTCGGCAGTTGTGCAGGCAATGACAGCCAGAAGCAATTTTCCTTTCATCTTTTGAGGAGACTATTAATCTCAGTCATGATAGTCTAAATTGCAACAGTAACTAGGATAGATTTTGTTACTTATTCTCTTGGAAAATGTGTTTAAAATGAATGGTGAATTGAGCATACTGTAGATGGCTGTATTTCTATTAGTTACTGAAGTTGCGCTTTCGAGATGTCACATGAGGTCAGTGTGGTGTTTGTAGCATCTTCATGTGTGCAGTCAAACAGCCCCTCAAAAGTTCATCAGAAATGGTGCACCACTGCTACCAGTGCAGGTGTCACTGCTAGTAGAGACTGGGTGGCCATCAGTGACAGTGACCACGGGTTCTCTTTGTGTTTGCCACCATTCAAACAAAGGTTCATGAGCCCAGATAGTCATGGGCTCAAAGGGGATCTATTCTTATTTTATTGCTCTGGTGAACATAAAAGTGATACTAACTCACCTGCTGAAGGATGCCTGCAGAACCTGAGCCTGAAGAGGAAATGCACCTAGATCTCCTAAATGTCCAGTGAGCACTTCAATTACAAGTCAGTCAAGATGTAATTCTCTTACAGTTTGTGGCTCCCTGTATCACCCAGAGTAGGATTGCTTCAGCCATCTGACAAAATGCATGATGCTGTGGTAAAAGAGATGTGTGGTTCTATGGAAGGGGTCCTGGCCTTTCACAAGATGAGAGACCAATCAAGGGACAGATTTGGCTTCTATTCTTCTCTGTCCTTTAGTTTTAATCTCTCTTTGGTTTAAATGTGTCCTATGATAATGGCTGAGTCATCTGCAAAACTTCTGGGTGCATTGGGCTGTGCATACTGTTGCAAGCAGTAGTCCTATACAGTAGAACATCCTTTTGGAGAAAAGGGCACGATATGATAAAAGTATAAAGTTGTAAGATGTAGTTGGTGTAGGGGAAAGCAGCAATTCTGAAAATAACATGGAATACTAGTGGTGAAACCACTAGTGCCCGCAACATTCCAGTGCAGTGCCTACTGAAGGAGCTGGAAAAGGCATTGGCAGGCCTTACTGAGGTAGATGAGATACATGCAGTGTTTCCTGCCACCTAATTAACTAGCATGCTAGTGTGTAAGTCTAGGTTTATCTTAATTTCATGTTTGCTTTTGTAATCACCAGGAAACATAGCAGGAAGTAAATGGCCTTTTTAAAGAACCATGACTAATATTTCCTTGAGTGAAGTCCATTTTAAATAACTAATTTTGAATGCAATGCATCCAGTCACAAAATACACCATAAAATGGCAGAGTACCAAAGACACATGATGCAGACTATGCCAGATTTATGCCAAAAAGCTCAAATAGCTTCTGAAAGAGAAAATATGAAAAATGTTCCAGTTCCATAACACAGAATAACAATGTTGTCCGAACATACCTTGTAAGGATATAGAAAGTGTTTGATAGTTGCACTATTTGTTAAATTTCAGGTTCTCTGAGTGGTGTTTCTGATCTGAGGTTCTTGCAAATCGAGACTAAACAAATTTAAAAATGGAAAATATGTTGCGTCATCGCAGATGAAATTCTGGTCGTCAGTTCATTGACCATTTTTGTTCCTTGTTTGATCACGTGAGGGGATTCATCATTTTATGGTGTCTGTTTGTATATCTATTTGAAAGATCTGTAGATTTTTAAAGTGTTGCTTTTTATTTATTTTCTGGTTCTGCTGCCCAGCATGGCTTTTTTGAGGTGGGGAGAAGAGCCCCACCTTGTAAATGGAGAACAGTTCTCAACAAACCCAACTGGAAGTTGCGGCTGAGTTTTATAGTGGAACATTCTTTTCTCTGTAGAATTACCAGTGACGCATCAAAAATAACTGTTTAAAAAAATGGTAAAAAATACAGAAAATTAAAAAACAAAGCAAAGCACAACAAAAATCCCCATTTCTTCGCATAAGAATTCAGATCACAGAACACCAGAAGCTTCCAAATTTCTCTTTTCCTTCTGTTTCACTGATGCCAAAAATATTAGAATCAAGTTAAGATCCCTGGATTGTAAATCAAGCATTGAGGCTTGGCTGTGGAAGAGAAGTCTTATTTGAACATTAGCAGTCCACTGGTAGCTGTGCCAGCTTTATTAATCTTATTTCAGTTGTGACCTCAGACTTTCCATCTGAGTAAATCTTTATGCAATGCAGTCTCTCCTGATGGTTACCTTTTCAGTAACTGAAATTCTTGTTTTTAAGTGAAAAAATGCTAAAAGCCTGTAATGTTTTTCTTCCGGACCTCTGATTCAGACTAGTAAATAATCTCGTAATCTGAAAGTTAGATAACTTCATTTTGATATCAGGTGTGATGGTTTTTTCTTTAAGTATGACCTTGTTTTGTAGGCAGACAACAGTCTTTAGCTAGTGGTTTGTAATGTTTTAATCAAGATAGGGTGTGCATTTTAAAAGTGAACTGAACTGCATTTTCAAAGCAGACTGACTTCATTGTTTACAATATCACAGACTAGAAAAAATATGAAAAATACCAAAAAACATCCAGCTCTTTGTTGTCATACAAACAACAAGTATCGTTCATATGTTGCGATGCATCAAATCATTAGGAATTTTCCATCTTTTTTGCAACTGGAATGAAAATAAATAAAATAAAAAGCTTATGTGTGAAGAATGAAGAAGTTTCAGATTTCTGTAAGTACGAAAAACCTCATGTGGACTAATACTGCTTAACCTCTCAAAAGTCACTACTGCTTCTCAGCCGTTTCTGTAATGAGGAGCGAGATCCAATTAGAGGGTCCTTGACAACAGTATTTGGGTGGAGAAGGGGACCTTGGCTGACTGTAGGCTGCAGGAAAAAAAATCTAATTCCCTTAACTGTACACAGAGAATTTGATGGAGTTCCTATCACACTTGGATGCTTGAAAGCCACCTCTTGAAAGCAGAATCCAATCTTGCTGGCTACGCACAGCAACCTTCCTCAGTCGTGTTTCAACCAAGCTTGAGATGTTTTCTGGAAGGATGTCCAGTGACGGGAACAGGGACAAGCTGATAGAAAGTTAGCATTGTGATGTACTGAGCCTGATAGAGCTCCTATTAAATTGAGTGGGAGCAGGCTCAACTCTTAAATGCAGGAAATATTTTATTGTGAACTATCTGCATGACAGATGCCAGCTAGATCAATAAGGGCTTCCAGTGCTTCCTGCTGCTTACCTTTGATGAGCACTAGATTTATGACATACACACAAACTAAACCCCAGCTCATTTCGTCTCCCTTGATGGCAGCTGCTGCTGAAGATAAGACAGACTTTATTGCCTTAACTGGCTGGATAAGGAAAAAGAGTTATCTGCAAAAAGGTTAAGAAATGCAACTTTTTTTGGTTCCCTAGCCAATTTCACTGTGTCTTTCATAAGAACTCGCTCACAATGCAGCTTTGCGGAGGGAGAGAGAAAGGCTTGTTTATTTGAGTACTAAAGAAAAAGAAGTGTGATTTATTTAAAAAAGAAGAAATAGAGTATGTTTAGGATTAACCTATCATATCAAGTGTTCGTGTATAAATTCAATCCAAAAATTTACACAGTGGATGAAGAGCCTCATGATGCTTTTGACTATGGTCAGCTTTGGAGAACATGAGCCAGAGGCAGAGCTCTGGCAAAGAGGCCTCCCAGCATCTGCAGAGCAGTGCACCAGAAAGGACATGAGCAGCATTTGAACGTTAAAACCATCAAAGACCTTAGTTGCAGTTGTGGCACAAAACTGCTGCTGCTTTTCTGAAAGTCTACTTTGCATGAAGGAAGTAGTTTTCCAAAAACAAGAAAATAAATTGCTCTGTATCTTGTGTTTATTTGCAGTGTCATGTGTGATGGGCTGCATTTTTCTTGAGGTGGTGACAAAGTGTGGTAGCAATGTTAGGTTTTCTGTGTTGTTGGCATAGCTGAACTGGGAGTCAAAAAGCTTGAGCTTTGCTGCACACTCACCCCTCCAAGTCTCTCCATGGCTTTGTATTTGATCATTCCTTTCTCTTTTGCTGACTTACAAAGGGGCATGTGTTCTGTTTTACAAAGCTCTGCGGACTCCTTCAGGGTCAATGGATGAAGTGTAGTTTAGAGATCCCAAGTCTTGAGGAGCAGGGAGAAGAAATGAAGGATTTTGAGGGCAAGAGGACTGCTCCCTAAAAGCCTGCTGCTGGATATCAGGCAGGGTCAGAACTGGTGTATGTGCATTGTTTGTGGAAATGCAGCACATCATCTTCCTTATTTAAAAAGAAGAGTAGAGGACGGGGTGGAATTTGTATGCAAAGGGACCAGGAAGGGATGGTAATACTATCTCATTAAAAATAGATGATGTCTTGTTTTATGTGGTATCTGTGGTTTGATTTCTGCCTGCAGGCTTACATGCAGCCCCACTTGTTGGGAAATGAATTCACACATTTAGAGTTTCCACGGAGGGTGCAACGCAAGGAAGTTGGGAAGAGGATGCTGTACCGTGACTTCAACATGACTGGCTGGTAAGAATGTGTCCTTCTCAGCCTTCTTCTTCTCAGTGCCTGCTTTTTACCTGTCTTTGGTTGGTGTAAACTGCATCAAACATGGAGGTGTACCCCTGCGTACTAAAAGATAAGGCATTTCCTTCTTTCAGATGTACCTTTCTTCTAGAAGATAATCTTTGAAATACGTTAACCTCCCTCCAGAGCCGGGACCTTGTTTCATTTTAACGTGTGAGCACTCAAAGTAGAGCAAACATATAAAGGGGAAGATGTGCCAGGGGGTCTTTCTGAAAGCTAAACAATTTTCTATCTTGGAAGTGGCTTTTTATAAATTCTGGATCAGTGGGTCAGACATTTGTCTTTTAAACCAAGACATTGGGCCATCATGCCTTCACATGCCAAGGAAAGCTTGCCGAAGGGAAGACCTGCCTCCCCTACTCCAGTGCAGCTGGCCCTTGATTTGGATATCCCTTGAGGAATTGTTTTAGACATGGGCCTATCTGAACCAGCCTAAAATGAAAAGGCTTGAATGAACAGCATGGACTTAAAGAAGCGAAGACAGAAAGAATGATGTGGGGATTTTTTTTTCTGGCTAAATGTCTTCATTGTTTTTTGTTGGTTCAAGAGGCTCCTTGGAGAAGCCCTAATCTTTGCTGTTGTGAGTTTTGTGTGTGACCTATAAAGGCAAAAGCCCAATATATGCAAATGGTCTTCATTTCCATGACATTTATGTTTTAGCATCCACAGTAAATGTCCTTTCACGAAGAGAATGAACAGAGGGGTTAAAAAATAAAGCCTGTTTTAGGTTTGGAAGCCTGGATGCTCACATACAACTACAGCTCTACATAACTTTTGATTTGTTCCATGCTTTATAGACCATAAATATAACGATGTTTTAATGGCAGAATAATGATCTAAGTTTAGTATAATCTGAAGTGTTTGTGCAGAACATGTAAATCTGAGAATAACCATCATTGTCTGTCATCTTGAACAGCTGCTAGTAGAATATGCAGTTTCACCCTGAGAATGATGACTTCACGTTTTAAAAAGGCTACAGGCATGAGCAAAAGAATAGGAACAGAATGAGAACATTGGATCAACTGAGGACTTAGACAGCAAAACATTTGGAAAATCATGAGACACTCTCTCAATTTCTGCAAAAGGAGGGGTTTTTTGTTAAACTCCCAGATGTCTCTGGAGTCACCAGTAAAGAACGGTTTTATGTAGACTTCCAAAAGCTCTTTTTCAAGATGTGACATGCCAATTGGGAGGACAAACATGTGGGGGAGAGCTACAGAAGTATCATAGGCCAGGAACTTCCTGAGAAGAGGGCAAGAACAGATTTCTGTCATCATGGTTGGAAGGCAAAGAGGGTTTCTTCAGGTTCGTGGGAGTTGTTTTGCATTTCCCTGGTTGGTTAGTGGTCTGGAAAGGAAATGAGGTTGGAATGGTTGAAGTTGCAGCATTGGCAGGTGACACCATAGCTCTTTTCCTATTAAACAAGAATGACTGTGAGGTTCTGCAAAGAATTAAGTGATTAACACAAATGGGCATTACAGTGATCAAATTTGATATTGATAAATACAAAATAAAGCATGAAGAGGAAAAAATAACTATTTATGCACACTAGAAGTTCCAAATGAAATGTTAAAAAACTCAGTGGAAGTTCTGCTTACTACAGTAATTTTTCCAGTCCAAATCACCAGCAGAATGTTGAGATTTGTACAGCATTTAAAAGTTTAAAACTTAAGAGATAATTCTGTATATTAGTTTCTACCTCACTTGTGAACGTGTGCATAGCACTTTACCTTATCCAAAATGGTTATTACTTGGCTAATACCGTTTGGCACTAGAAAAAGGAACAGAAATTCTAAATGTAGAATAATGAGTAAGGTAGAAGAGCTTTGGTAAGTCAAACTGGCAGATTTGATTCAATGCGTTGCTTTTCAGTACTGGTTTGTGAGCTCTCTTAGCTCTAGCATATAGCAAGACAGTTATTTTCCAGTTGATTTTTCTGAATTTCCTCCAGTCTAGGACACATGTTGATCCAGTTAGAGAGTCTAATATGGTCAATGCAAAAATTGTCACCAGTTCAGTACAAATATGCTTAGCTGTAAGCAGTTATTTTGGAATAAATGCTTGAACTTTGACTTGAAAATTCAAGTCTGAATTCATCACAGTATTGTCCCAGAAAAAGGTGGCCTGTGCCAAGCAGAAGCATGTGGAGACTGTGATGAGGCTACCTCTCCCTGCTGTTCCTTTTGACTTCTGGGTGGAAGTGAAAAATGGGGCCTACATTTTTGTCCTAATAAAAGAATTGGAATCTTTTAGCTGTTCCATATTGCACAACTAGTGCATCAGTTACCTCTTTGTTTGGTTGCCTTGGGACAATAAAATGATGAGGAAATTGCTCTATTGCCATACATTTGTGTAAAACAGAGCCCTTCTAAATAAGGATCCATTTCTTTTTGCAAGGTTTCGCCCAAGGTGTTCGTTATCCATTGAATTGTGTGCAGTGATCTCCTAGGCAGAGGAGAAGCAATCAGTTTCTGTTTGTCTAAAAGTCTGGGTCAATTTTAATGGCTGAGATTGTGGACAAGACATTAGATTTCCAGTTTGATGGGTCCTTAGAGGTGTTGCAGAGGTTTCTTAGTGGTTGTTTTCCACTTCAAGGATTTTGCTTCTATTTTCTTCCCTTTCTAATTCCTGGATTCAACTGATTCATCAGGACACAGTGGCCAGGACATGTCTGTTTTGCATTTGTTTCTAAGGACACTATCTATCATGATAGATAAATTAGCATATATATTCCTTTTCTAGAAAATGTCAGATGGCGCTTTGGCCAGCCAGAGCTTGATACACTAAAATGCTGCTGAACTTTTATCACATACAATGCAGATGATCAATTGTCTGAATTGTTTTTTGATCACTAACCTCACTGTGTGTTGACATTTGCACATACATGTAGAGAGGTGCAGGTGATATTAGGAAGAAACAGCCACTTTTATACATAATTACTGAATCCTTTAGTGAGAGAATGTGGAACACTCTCTGCTTTGATATTTCCTCAGGAAAACAAACTGTTTTATTTTACAATTCAGCATACTTTTTGTGTTTTCTATTAGAAGCTGTGTGACTTTTTTTCTTCATTTTTATCCTCCTCCTTTGCTCCAGAGCTTTTCAGATTCTCAACAATGGCTTGGCTTGCCCAGCTTGTTTGGATTACAAAAGATTATTGTCTTTGGGTCTGTTATAATGCATTTGGCCTTTTTTTTTTTTTTCATGTGAAGTTTCCACACTGGCTTTGTCTCCACAGCCCACAGTGGTAGCACAGCTGCCAAGTTTCCCCACAGCATTAGGACAACCACTGATCCAGCAATGTGTACCGCATCACTAGTCCAGGCTGCCTGTAACTGCTTTGAGACCAGCCTTTCCCTACTCACTCCAGCTCTCCTACCCTTTCTCCTTTCTTTGCAGTGGCAATTGCAATGAGAAATAATGCTGTATTAAATATACCAAAAATAAATGCCACACTGGTGGGAGCTGACCATGAGCTGCCCTTCCTGCACCCTTGCCCCGTGTGCATTGTGGTTGAACAATGATTGCAAAACCGTAGCAACCGTAGCTGGCAAGGCATCTTAAGAGCAGTGTGTCCTGCTGAACAAGCTTTCGAGCTGTCTCGAGCCGTAATTTGCTGGCAGATATTTGTGTTACTGACAGTCTGTCCCAGCTGAGTCTCTGGGCTGGGGTTTTCAAGCCCATGGCTTGTAGAGGTTAAACTTCTATCGGAGAGAGGTGTCCTGGTGGCTTTGACAAGTCCTGGTAACAGAAGCATCAGGAAAGACTCAGAGGCCATGTAAGCAGAGGGTGGTCAGTGCTAAAAAGGTGGGCAAGTAATCTGAAATGGAAATATGGGGGGGGCGGATTCAGCAGGCCTGGTGATAGCTGCTCCTTTAAAGGGAACACAGAATTAGTGTTCTCTGTCTCTGCCTTTTATTTAAAGTTAAGACACAGCTGGTCAGATTTCCTTCACTTGTACATCCAGTGTGAACAATTTTGAAGTACTTTGCTTTGACTATATCCTAGAACCTTCCCAAACTTGGATTTCTGACTGGCTGTGTCCTTCATTGTGGCTCCTTCCAGAGTTTCCCTCTCAGCCTTCCATGGTGCTGGAGTAGCTGTACAGTGCTGTGCTTAACCAAAGGCATCCAGAAGGCACTACCAATTGGCATCAACTTTGGTGGTTTCAAAATTAATTTTTTGCTCCTCCATGGAACAAAAGCAGTGGCTTTTCTGCTGCTTGCATTGAAGTGGAGTTCTTTAAAGGCTTGTTTCCAGCTCACAACTTCAGCTTTTTGACTTGATTTTAGCATGGCAAAAGAGACCTAGATAACAAGTACATGTTTTGACCTGTTTGTTGGTTGCTTCCTTTGCCCTCCAGGAAAGACAGAGCTGAGCTGCACCCCATCAGAAATGGTCTGAGGCAGTGAAGTGCCCACCACACACCACGGGCTGCAGCCCAAGGCGGCAGCGAGCAGGGAATTGGGCACTGTCTCTGAGCGCACCATCTTTGCAGCAGCAGTGGAGCCCTTGCCAGCTCCGTGTCCATGTGTCTGGTGAGGGGGTGCTGTGGCACACGGGGTCAGCCCCCGAGGGTCAGCCCGTGCTGGGGAATCGCCTGCCCGCATGATTTATTCCAAAGCAGGGAGGCTGGTGCCCTGAGGCGAGCGCTAAGCAAAACCCATTTTATTCTAGAGTCAATATTGTCCACTGCCTGGAAAGCTGCCAGCCTGCTCTGTGCTCGCCCTTTTCTTTCCAACAGGGAATGTCTTTCAGCCTCTAAGCATCTGATTAAAAAAGCAACTTCACTTTTCAAGCCGTTTTATTTTGTTTGGGATGGATGCTTTTGCTTTCATTGTGCAGCCCGCCTTGCCGTCTGCGGTTCAGACTCCAGCTCACAAAAACCAGGCTCTCATTAATCACTTATTGGGGATCCAGAATACGCCGGTGAGAGCCAATGTACATGTTTTGCTTGGTAATATGTGAGCTGATTTGAACAAATATTGCCAATGCGGCCGCTATCTTATTCTTTATTGCTGGGCTCAGTGTCCTTTGACAGCACATTCAGGTAGCCTGCCTAAGGAGTGCCTGAGCAGATTGAGAAATGCCACAGAAATGCTTTATGGAGCTGGCGCCTGTGCTGCACCCTCCTTTAATATAAATTGATTTATTGAATCAAGCGCAGAAGCCCTGCTACAGAAACCTCAGGCTACAGTCTCTAGAGAACCACCTAATAAAACAGCCCCAACTGACATTCCTCATTAGCTTTTCCACCGATCCCAAGGCAATATTTAAAGTGACAGTGTCCCTCTTTTTGGCCTGAATTTATCTTCTGGCTAATGCCTGTGGGTCTAATTAGCTTAGCATTATTAGTCTTATTCAGATAAGCTGCATTTCCTAACAGCTTGCGTCCAACTTGTAAAAAGTAATTGGAAGTCTGCAAACCCTGTGCTCTAACCTGCTTGATTGCGCCTTTTAGCCAAAATCATGTAATTTACAAAAAGTCATCCTTTGCCTTGTTTTTTTTTAATTGAGCTTTTTTGTCTAGTGAAACATTCTGTGCTGCTTCTGCTGAAATCCTGGCTGTATTGTTGTGTTTGAGACCTCAGCCGTATCCTTTGTACAATCACCAGGGAGAGATCAAATTTTAATTTCATAATTACTTCACGAGAAAGCAACCTTTTCCCTAGTCATGCCTGATATTAATTTCCTTCCAGCAACTTACATTTTCATAATTTAATGATTATGGGGCACCTTTGCAGCACTGGGCCTTTCTGGAGGAGAGAGAGAGGATATCATTTTTGCAGCAGAAACCATCATCCGCAGTCACTTGCCTTGCTTTCTGTGTCTGTGCTTGTGTCTCGCTGCAAGGTGGCGTGGAGAGGGAGGGGATGTGCCTCGTTGGTGCACACAGCTAGAGCAGCTTGCTGGGCTGTGCCTGGGTGTCGGGGGCACAGCTCTGCGATGATGAATGGCTGTTTGCAATGTGCATGTTATGCATCTTTTCAAGATTTGCAGCCCTCACTGCAGGAGCTGCGGGAGGTGAGAGCTGACCTGCTGTGTGCAGCATGTCTCCTGACAGTGATGAATGGCTCTTTCCCCCAAGTGTGCACATGCCACAGGAGCTGAGCCAGTGTCTTTGGGGCAGGAGAAAGCAGGAACAGGAAAGTAATACTGCTGCAACAAAAGAGAAAGCTTAAATCTGGAGTAAAGCTCTTTGTAAATGGCCTCTCTGGGGCCAAATGAGAGTAATAAGCATGAGGTTGGTCTGAGTCATGTCCTGCAAGAGCATCTCCAGCAGTGCATCTAAGAGCTGTCCCTACATGGCTGTGCATCTCCACTTGGGCTTTGCCTTGGCGTGGAATCAGATGCTGCATATGCAAGGGCAAACAAAAGGGTCTCAGTCTGTTTTATCAGAAGGAAACACAACTGGAATGAGATAATCTTCGATCTGAAAACCCAAGCAAAACCAGCTCTTCTTCCTGATAAGGTGAAGTCTCTCTCCACACTCAGGCTTTCTCTGGCTTCCCCATCTGCACAAATTTGACATAATCTCAGCTGAGTCCATAGAAGTTCTCTTTCTTTCCCTTGTTACCCAAGATTGAGTTATGGCTCTGCTTTTGGGTGAGAGGAGGCCCCTTGCTCCTTGGAGGAATTTCCAGTACTGCTATGGGATGGTGAGGTCTCTGCTTGCTGTCTCACTGCCTCCTCCATCCTGCACTACAGAGATCTTTCCCAGAAGAGTTTGCTTTGTGATTCCTTCTTAATATCGATTTCCTTTGCTTCCAGAGGATCCCAGCTAGCACATGTGGAGCAGGCACTGTGAGTTTAACACACAGCCTTTCTCCCATCTGCCTCACAATATCCTTTTAACAAGAAGTACAGCAAAATATAAACTTACAAATGGCGTTTCTGTCCATCCCAGTGCACTCCGGTGCACTCAGCCCATAGAGTGTTAACAGCCTACTTCTCTTACACCCCTATCTCCATAATAAATTGCTGACAAACCTTCCTGTTTGTCTTTTAAGAGTAGAAGAAATGAAATTTCAAGAAGTGTTCAAGGCAGCAAGTTCACTGGGGGAAAAAAGAAATACTGAGCCTGCTGAGGCTGTTGCAGAAGGTGAACCTGCTTGATGTGCAGCTGCAGTATCTGCACACAGGTTCTGTCACTCAGTAGTGGAAGTTCAACAGGTCACAAACAGTGAATGAAAGCACTTGCAATACTCTTGCTCTGTCCCTCCCAGCCTCCTGAGCACAAAAGCAGTAAGGGAGATTGCTTTTAAATACCTTCTTTTTTTTTTCCTGATTTGTCTTTTTTTGGGCAAGGACCTCTCTAAATACTTGAGATGCTTGACAATCCTGTCCCTGACTGTTTCTTCTACCACTTTCTTTTAATGCTTCATTACAGGTGAATGGACTAAAAAGTCAGCCACATTCCAGGAAGTGCCTGAAAAGATTCTGGTACTTGAGTCTTTAAACTGGGCTGGCCAAGATGGATAGTTTGTTTTGCTTAGGAATTACCTCCACAGGAATATGCAGTGCTGGTGCTCTCTGAAGTCCAGACTCATCTTAGGGTTGTACACAGCAGTGAAGGCTTCCTGGAGGTCCAAGGCTCATGTACTAGTCTGATTTGACCAAACCAGAGATCATGTATGTGTACAAGTCAAGCTGAGATACTTTATATTTTTTTAATTTGTAGATTGGTAGACAGAACTGGGATCTGCAAAATGAAGCATTGTACACTTTCAGGTTCATAAAAAGGTGTTTCTGAATTTTCTGGTAATAATGAACGTTTTAAAACTTGCATGTTTTCCTCTTTACTTGAAAGAAGCCTGTGAGAGTATCTTGGTTAGGGTAGAGCTTCCCCTAAAAACTCATGGTGCGCATGTGCATCAGTCTTTAATTGATTTGGCTTTGCCATCATCTTTTCTCTTAACAAACACTGCTGTAGTTTGTGTGCTTTAATTATCTTTGTTTATTGTAATTTTGTTTCATTAAACTATGTGTCAGATGAGCAATAGGGGAAAGACACTGAGACACTGAACATTAGAGCTAACCTGTCTAGAGGGTACTTAGTATCAGACAGTGCTGTCTGGATTTAGAGATCCTGACTCTGCAGAAGCACAAGTGTAAGGACATTTTTTAAGATTATGGCTGAGTTGAGACATAAATTGTATAATTTTCAGTGGCTCTGTGCCTAACCTGCACTACACATCTTTTCTTCTTGATAGTAAGCATGCACTTAACACTGGTTAGATTCCTGTAGTTCAACAGACAGTACAGATGAACAGTTCCTTTTGGACTGGTGATTTAAGCTCTGTTACCCAAAGGGTGAGCTCCATTCCACTGATTACTTGTGTGGGAGGGGAAAAAAAGAAAGCGTTTCTATCAAGTTTTGTGTTGCTTAAAGATTAAAATGTGATTTTCTGTTGGTATAACCAAAGAAAGTTGAGCTTGAGAAGGAGGTTGTTTGGATAGCTGGGGTAGTTTTGTTGTGAGTTGGGTTATTTTGGGTGGGGGCGAGAGTAGGGGCAGGTGGAGGGTGTATGGGGCTGGCCCTAGGTTTGGGGTTTTTTAGAGTGGTAGAAAAGCAGTGCTAGAAATACACAAAATCTACAAACCTGTCTCCGAGATGCCTTTAGCCTTGTACTCAGTATGAACTAGGACTTCCATGAAGCAGTAGTACTTTCTCTTGGTTGCTTGCCACAAGTAGGTTTATTCTATGCTTCAAGCTAAAGCCCTTTGATGATGATTTTCTTTGCTCCTCCTTAGGTCTAATTCTCAGTTTACTATTAAGTGTCACAAGCAGAGATGTGAAACAGAGACAAACTTTCTAAAGCCAAGTGCCATGAAAAAGCAGAGCACAGAGCCTGGATTCCCCTGTCGTGCACAGAACTGAACCTTCCAGGTCAGAGTAGATTGTGTTTTCAACACCATCTGTTGTGCCTGGGGATGCCAACGCAATACTTTTCGTGACCAATAACCTTACACAGTTTGCCATGAAAGAAAATGGAATGTGGATTTTGGTTTTAGTCATCAACTTCTACTCTTACGTGAATTTGTACGTGCTTTCAGAAGGCCAATTGTAAGAACAACTTATATGGCAGGAGAGCTCATAACACATGTAAGACATTATCTAGGATTTTGGCTCTTAAATTTGCATATGGGATCTGACTGGTTTTTCAAGTTCTGACCCAGCAATATGCAGGTAACTTTGATAATCTTTTATTTAAAAAGTGCTAAAGCACTGCTAATGACCTCAGCACTGTAAGAAACTTCTTCTGTAGATTGTGTTGTGCATTTAGTAGCTCCTGGTTATTTTTTCACCATGCATTTAGAGCAGATTCCAGTTAGCATATGAGTAACATCATGTCAGTCCTAGTTCTTTTGTTCTGACATCTCTTTTGGCTCCTGGTGCGATTTGGCCCGGTTTTCCAAAATGTTGATCCTGAGTCCAAATGTAACTTTGTGGGTGGTACATATGTCAAGGCCTAGTTCAGTATTTTTGGACAGCAGTAGCATTTCATAATTCTTTTGAAATCAAAAGAAGAAACGAAGTTAACTGAAAAAAATGCAGCTAGATCTAGCTGGGCACGAGCTTGCCTTTTCTACTCCCCACTGCTCCCCCTGTTTTTCCATTTGGAAAAATAGAAGCTTACGTGGCAGAAGCACTTAACAAGCTTTAGGCTCATTCAGAGCTGGAAGCAATAGCATTGTGTTGTCTTTATAACCTTTCTTGTCATGCCCTGGTGGCCACCAAAACCTCCTGGGATGTGGACAAGTAAGACAGGGAGAGGGGAGGGTTGCAACACTGTGTTGTTAAAACAGTGGGCTGGGCTGAATTACGCAGAGGGCTGAATAAGGCCATGCTGGCACTGAAAGAGCCAAACCACCCCCTCAGGTTCTCTGTATGTCTGTGTTTGATATACCTACTGCCATATTATATCTTTATATACAGTACACAAAAGTATAAATGCAACTTTATTACATAAAATCAAGAGAAATAGTCCAGAAGGTTGTACTCTGTGTGAAATAAACCCACATAAAAAATACGGGAGGTTTCACTGCGCATAAATTAAAATGAACTTCATATCTTCTTTCCGTCTGCCCAGTGCAGTTGCTGAGTTGTTAGCTGAAAAGCTGTATTTCATGCTTCTCTTGCAGCAAACCACACACTAGTATATTATTAATTCTGTTTCTCTAGTAATGCAGGACATAGGTACTTTTCTAGAGTGCCTCAGGTTGCTTTTCAGTGTGTCTGTGCTACCTCCGCTTCTGTGGTTGCAGTTCTGAGCGTTGTTTTTTAAATGCTGGCAATTTTTCAGGCAATAGCAACATCAACAGAAAAAGCACATTTGAGATGAGTTTGACACCCAAATTCTAAGCCCAAGAGGTGACAGGCTTTGAGAAACCACAAAATAAATCACTGTAGCTCTCTGGGCCTCCCTCACTTAGCTGCATAGCTTCAGGAGGTCACAGGCTAGCCAACTGTTCTCCCTAATCTGCTGATGGAAGAAGTTAGCTGCAACCCTTGGAACATGGCCTCCCCCAATGTCCTTACACCATGGTGTCACAGCTGAAGGCCTGAGGGACAATGGTTTTTGTAATGGTTCCGTAAAAGAAGCTGGACTCAGCAGTGGGGACCATTCTTTTGAAGGACACTGGCCTAAATGATACCTTTTTCCCTTCTTCCTAAAGCAGTCAGTGAGAGGTGTTGTGCAGGAGAATATAAGGAGGAAGAGGAGAGAGGAAAAATGCTTGGTCCCTGTTTTTGTCAACTTACATGGCAGTGTAAAGGGAGGGCTTTTGTCTTAAATATTTGTAGTTACCTTGCAGATAATATAGTCTGTGTGTAAAGAATGGGCTTGTTTTTTCCTTTAAAAAGGGAGCTGCAAGTAGTTAAGTCCCATCATCTTAGTTTTGTTTGCTATTTTAACAAATATGTACAACAATGTGAACAGCCAGTAGGAATGGTTGTCTTCTCAGGCTTGTGGCTTGATTAGTCATTTGACTGATGCCCACAATGGACTCAGCTGATACCCATTTTCTTGGTGTCAGAGCACAACTGGCTCTATGCAAGGCGTAGTTCGGACCCCTCAAGGACGTTTTCCCAGGGCTTCCAGAACTGTAGGTCCAGTTGGGAGCTTCAAAATATGTTCATGAGCAGTCAGAAATAGTAAAATTTTTGCTCTGCATTCAAACCAGGATATCCAAGTTAGTGAGTGAGGCAGAGATATTTGTTGGAAATAAAGGAAGGAACAAGAGCAAAGTGCATGACTGACTCCTCCTTCCCAATTAAATGCTATTCCAGGATTTAAACATCGGGGAAGTATTATCTGCTGGTGACTTGTAGTAATTTGTGTCTTTTTGTTTGGTTTAAGAGCTAATTTATTTGCCCTCCTCGATACAGAATGCCATTTGAATGCCTTCACTGTATTGTCTCTTAGAGAGATGGCCAAATATTATGGTTATATATTCTAAGATATTCTTGACTACATGAAGGACCCACTGTATTTTGCAAACTTCACCTAGTTTCATTTTGGGATTTCATACGTAGTAATGTTTTGTAGTATGGGAGGGGAGTCCTCCACTACTGTTTCTTCTATGCATTTGGTTGCTTTTCTCTTTTTTGTTTGTCCTTCCTTCACCCCCAAAATCCTAATATGATCCCTTCCTGTGATTACTGGGAAATGTAAAAGCAGGGCTTAAATGTCTGTGCAACTCTCAGTAAGTCCAAGGCTTGCCTGGGTGATGCAGCATGGACAGCACCATTTATTGATCCCAGCCCTGTGCTATATTTTGGTGAAGCAGGGGGCAGTTTGATTACAATATAGGATTTCACCCTTAATTTTTAATATCCTTCTGGTTTATGTCACAGCCTTAACACTGCTTAAACTTGATCCCGTGTGACTCCCTGGAGCTCAGGCAGCCATCCCAGAGAGCTGGAGAGCTACACAGCAGGGGTTGGCAGTGGCTGGCAGGGGACCTGCCCAGCACCTTCCCTCCCCCTCCCATTTGTGCACTCAGGGTGCTTTTGGTATCATCCCAAGGGCTTAGGGCATGGACGGGCCAGGAGGGAAGCACAACATGCAGGGAAAGGCTGAGGAGGGACGATTTTGTGGTATGAAGGGAAGCATGCCCCTCTGGGGCAATGTACCTTAGCCAAAAAGGTACCCCAGCACCTGAGCTCAAGCATGTATTATACAAACTACAGGACTCTACAGCTTATTAGAATGACTGTCATCTTCTGTTGGTTTTTTTTTTATTTCTCACTGGCAAAATTGCTAACCTTCTCACCTCATCAGTGTCAACAGCTGGATGTGTAAAAGGTAGAGTACGCAGGCATGCGGTAAACAGAATCAGAGCATGAGCGTTTACTTCTCTTGTCTCTTGTCCATGGGAAAGCTGCTGTGAAATGTGAAACCTCTGACAACCTTGACTGTTGCAGTCAAGGTCAAATGAGCACTAAATATCCTAAGACTTCAGCACGTGAGGCTTGTCTTGGTTTCTGCGGTCCTGGAGAGTGAGAACAGGATCAGAAAGCTGTTTCACACCGGCTGTACACGTCTTGTCGTTGCTCACATTTCACATTAACAGTGTGAATCTAGGTGTTGGTTAGTTTCTTGATGGGTTTGGGGTTGTTTTGTTTGAGTCTTTTTTATTTGGTTGGATTTGGGGTTTTTTATGGCACTGTATTATGGTATAGCTGGTACCATATCCAACAATATCTTACCTGATTAGGCTGTTACTCCAGTTCGCCTCTTTCTTTGCAATCAATAGGAGCAGCCTGGCATGTTAGACATTTTCCCATCTTCACTTTTCCTTGTGGTGAAGTGGATAATTATTTACAGAAAACCTTCCAGCAGAAAAAGAAATTTACATCTTAGTTCAAAGACAGAGTCCCTAGGAAAAATAATCTTGTTTTTTTTCCCCTTTTCTAAAATCACAGCTGCTTGTTTCAGGGCACTGGGTCACTAATTGAGTGCAAGCTTCATAAATGTTGTTTGTCCTCCCCCCACAGGGCATACAAAACCATTGAGGAAGATGACTTGAAGTTTCCCCTTATATATGGAGAAGGCAAGAAGGTGGGCATGTTTGCTTTCCTCAGACCAAAGGAAGAAGGAATTCTGTGCTGTTTACCACTCAGTTTCGCCTGTGGCAGTCCAGTGTTTTCCACTCAGTATCTCTTTACTTTATCGTTTTGACAGCTTGAAAGAATATCTTGGTTCTGTCATAAATCAGTCTCATGTCTGGGGGGTGATGGGGAGAAAGCAACATACTAAAATGCATCTTACAGCAAACATAGTTATTTGTTGTTTAGTTTGCTTTTGTTTTTCTTTCATTGCAAATAGGCTACAATGAGACTGTCTGAAGTAATTGACATTAAATGTTCCTGTTTCATTGTAAAATATAACTAGAACAAAGTAGGAAGATATTTAATAGTGCTCTGAGATGCAAAACCCTAATTTAGGAAGGGGAGGGATCAGGGCAGGATTTGTAAAGTATAACACCCCTTAACCTTACCTTCTTCAGCTAGTGTATGTGAACTCACTGTTGAATTTTTCTGATGTGTGAAGGCTGATAGTTGAAAGGGAGAAACACTGTTCTGTTTGGTATACTTTGTTTTCAGCTCAGTGATTAAGAACAGTGAGATCATTAGTGTTGGTCCCAGCAAGCTTAGCTGGATGCAGCAATAGGATCAATATAAGGACGCAGTGGTGTCAGTTTGCTGATGTTGGTATGCTTGCTGTGTTTCTGAATAGTGCTTCCCTGCTACATTAGGTTCTTATCTCAATGAAAAAATAGACACTCTTCAAAATTAGTCCATGTTTTGAAGGTTCAGACCTGCAGCTTATCTCTGAATTTGGTTAGGTTTATAATTATTTGCAAAATGTTTCATGTGCATCTTTTTCATTTACTTTCTTATGGCCCTATGGAGCCAGGAGTTACTGAGGCAAAATGATTCTGAGTCAGTTGCTCGCTGTTATTGATGCTGAGCTCCCTTGCTCAGAAGCTGCTGTGGCTAAGCTCGAGTGTGGGGAAAGTGATCTGTAGAGCACAGAGAGCAGGGTTCCCTGGGAGGCTGAATGCCTGGTCAGTCTTAGAGAAGCTTTAATGAAGGAGAGCCCAGAACCTCTTGGGACCGCACTCACGCCACAGAGGAAGGTGCTGGGGAAAGGAAGGGGTAGATGTGAGGGAAGTGCAGACCTGCTGTAGAGTGACTCTCCCTAGAAGAAAGCACTGTGGTCAGTGCTGCTGTCACCTGTGTGTTCAGCAATTTAGGGTGGCCTTTGGCACTTTTCGCTGGTGAAGGGAACACACAACAATATGTCAATAGGAAGATGCCACAGATTCCTTATGTGAGTAATTAAGCTCCTTGTCCTCTTTATAAAACCTGTACTAACAGTATAATTTCCTGAAGGAATGCTCTCAGACTGGTGTGGACAGTGAGGTGTGGTTTAGGTTTTCATAGTCCCAGTACCTTAGAGATGGTGACTGAGTGGGATGTGGACGAAAACAAAGCTTGGAATAAGGAGAAAAATGGACATGGCATGAGTGTGAAAAGCTTTGACGTTGATTAGCTATGTTAAATCTAGAGTTTCTGGGAGAGAAGAGGAATTCATCCCTAACTGTAGCAGTTACAGAGTACGAATGTTATCTCATTCCCTACTGACACAGTCCATGTAACAAGGTTTTATCCCGTTGCTTTTCTTTATTTCCAGGCTCGGGTTATGGCAACAATTGGAGTGACCCGAGGACTGGGAGACCATGACCTGAAGGTGCACGACTCCAATATATACATCAAACCTTTCCTGTCCTCATCTCCTGAGGTAAAACAGCCAAGGTTCAACTATCTGATTTGTGAGAGAGAAATAAAGTTACTTAACGTGTTTATTTGTTCTTCTCAAATCATCCATTCTGATTGTGGTCCAGTCCAGGTAACATGCTGCTGTTTCCAAAGGTGCAGCACGATAGTAACATCCACATAGCAGGAACTAAGTTCATAGCAGAGTCTAAGTTCCCCAAGTGCGTTCCCTAGCTCTGATTGCTCCATATCCCTGCAGAGCACTGATTCCTTCTCACTCCCTGTTCTATGGTTATCCCATAGCTTTGCCATTCAGTGTGGCAGACGCCCATCTCTCCTCCCAGCTTCACGTGTCCCAGCTCCCATCAAGGCCTAGATCATGCCGCCTTCACAGAAGATGTAAATCTGTGTAGTGCAGAAGGGATGTCTTCCACAGCAGTGTAATATCCTGCATTACACAGAGGATACCAGATCAGCTCTTAAGCAGGAAGATGCCTAGAGCCATAGGAAGGATACTTTATGCTTCCATCTGTCTGCCCCTTAACCTTCAGTTCTTAATTCTTTTGATAGTTTTGTGCAAACACCAAATATTGAGAGTGTGCATTCCCAAGTGATGGTATAATGAGGAGATTATGGGGTATTCGGGTTAGGCGTAGTTTTAAATGCCTCCTTCATTTTGAATTGCCTCATCACAGGCAATTGCATCCAGTTTTTGACCACTGGAGACCTTGCAGTGAAGGATATCAGCCTTCCAAAGGGATTTGAATGTACTTGTTAACAAGGAACATGCAAGCCTTGCTCTTTTTTCTCCCACTGTAACTCCATTCCTGTTCCTATGTCAAGGAACAGATGTCACATGTTTTTCATAAAATACTAAGCAAGGGCAAACCATCTGATGACAGCACAAAAAGAGGCAGCTTTGCTTCCATGGCCCAAATGCTGAAAACTGTTCATTGTCAACTGGATTGCCAAAGTTATAACCATTCCGAGTATTTGACCTTGAATTTATCACTTGCCATGGCAGTATGAGAGAAAACACACCAATAACATCATACTGCTAGGAAGGAACCAAATTATTAAATTAACCTTGCTTAGAACATCTCTAAGGCCAATTTGTCATGAATGAGTGTTTCAGGTTTCTCAAAGAATCACCAGCAAAGGTATCAGCAAAAGCAGATTTAATATTAAAATGAAAGCACGACAGTTTGTTGGCAGGGTTTACTCTACTACTTATTAGATGGTTGAAGCACACAGAGAAAAAATTAGACTGAAATCTAAAATCAATCAATCTAAAACTAAAGTCAACCAAAAATTATCTATGTGGGAGCTGGGGACAAAAAAGGTTAAGGATAAGGGAAAGGGTAAGGATAAAAAGGAATAAGGGAGACCCTTCTGTTGGGTCACAAGGTTCAGAGTAGACCCCCTTGCCAAACTTATCCCCAGACTTGACTACCAGTTTAGACCTAAAGGTTTTAACAACACTTAACCAACAGCTGAATTTAAACAATTTAGCAAAATTGTTTAAACAAAAGATTCTTTAGAATTTACTATAAGCACAACAGTAACTGACTTCTAGGCTTACCTTACAAATCTAACATATTTAAGAATCTAAGAGAGCAACATTCCTAGTACCTTTGCTATTGCATATTCACACTCATAGGTACACAGACCTAAAAGCGCATGTACGCAGCCTGCTATGGTCCCATAGAGCTCAAAGGGTCACACTTGGAACCACTCTGTATAGGGTTGCAAGAAAGTTGGCTTTAGTCATAGTAATTTTCTGTTCTGGCTGCAATTCGGCTTGGTAACTTTCTCTGAAAGTTTGATAACTTAGTTATAATGTTGTTCCATTTGGGTTGTTATTCAGGTAAGGAGAGTAAGTTTCCAAGGCCGTTCGAAAAAAACAGGAGCTCGTTAGCACAAGTTCCTGAGAGCAGACGGTGTTTCTGATAAGCTCCAGAGGAGCTCAGCCCAGGTGCTGTTCATCAAGGCCAAGGCCTGACAGCATTTCTGAGATCATAGTGGCCCGAGGAGGGGCAGGGAGGAAGAATGCACCACCACAATCCACCCCACAACTAAAGGCAATCTGGCTTACTCCACAGAGTGGCGGTGTGGTCTCCTCTTGCCTCTGTGCCTATAAACAGAGATATAAAATTTACATATATTAATATTTATTATATAAAAATTGTATAGTAAAATTCCAATTATAAAAATTAAAGAAGTGCTGAGAGATTCCAGCCCTGAAGAAAAGAGGGAGATCTACAGACAGCCCCTTCTTCATGTTTCCTTGCTCTCGATTGTGTACTTTCCCTCTCTCCCCCTTTGAATGTGTGGTGTCCCTCACTTGAGACCTGCTCCTTTTCTCCTTAGCCAGGCAGGCAGGAGCTCTGCCCTCATCACTGTGATGGATTTGTTGAATGCCAGAAAAATGATGCAATTCTACCTATTTATTTTTCTTTCTGGCACACTGAGACCCAGTGTTTCTGGGATATTATAATGGCTGCAGCACAGCATCCCAGCAGTATCATCTCTGCCAATTGCTGCTGCAGTATTTGTGTGTGTCTATAAACCAAAGCTTCTCGTGGGCTTTTCTGATTTGTGGGGAATGTGTCCGTATGTGTTCAAATTCTGGAATATGACATCCAGTTCGTATGCTAGCCACGTCTTGGGATCTCTTAACTGCTTTGCAAAAGGGAAGAAAATTGGCTTTGTTTCCACATCCTCTTCACAGCTAAATTCAGCAGAAATGTATGAGGGCAGGAGGAGGAAAGATAGAGCACCAGCCACCTTAATTTAGAGATACTGGCAAAAAACCCCTGAGTATTATTAGGAAGTAGCATATGCTCCAACTTGCTTTCCATTGCACCTCCTCCTCTTAATCATCTCTTCCTTCTCTTCCCAGACAGAGCCCCAGTGCCTTAACTCATGTTTCTCCCTGACTTGTTCTGTCCAAACATGGGCAGTGCACCTTGCACAGAAACCGGCATTAAGAAACAACATCTTTATTCTGCCTTCTGGGAGGCTTGGCACTTGGAAGCCAAGGCAGTGGTGTCAAGCAGCAGTCATATTTGGTCCCTGTGCAGCACTGGATTTTGAATTGTTTATACAGAGGTAGGGAAGCACAATGTGTGTTTTCCAGACCTGGAAAAGGGGAGGCACAGGAAATTAAAGTGCAGAGTGAGTCGTGACAGAGGGAGGATCCAAGTCCTCTGGCTTCTGTTTCTGTGCCATAATTACAATGTCCTTTCTCAAGTCAGAGGCAGTGTGGTGAGTTTTCAGAACATTTTACTTCCAGCATGGCAAAGCTCTGGTATGCCATATCCACCAAAATTCAGTGCAAGGAAAGGTAAACCTCCCTGAGACTACATCCAGAAATAGGCATGTAATAGTAATTTGAGGGTGGTGTGAAATGATACTTTGATAGAGTGCCAGGCTATGGGAGGAGAAGTCCTGCAGCCAAGACTGACAAATGTAATCAGTATTCAGTGGCTCAGCTGTTATGAGACCAGATTTGGAGGACTTCTGCAGGTTGGTGAGCTCTAGAGATTTGAACCTCTCATAATGAACTGGAGTAGCACAAAGCAGGCAAGCCATGGCCGAGGCTCTCTGGCATGGAATTAAATATTTATTTTTCATAATGGAACAGTTAATTTGAAAGCTTTCAGCAGGAAATTCTGCTTTTCAAAGCTTAGTAAGAGCCACCTTGTTGCAGATGAAAAGCAGAATTTCATCTCAAAATTTTTTGAATGGCAGCTCAGCTATTTGGTGGGGAAAGATGTAGCTCTGATGGCAGCATTTGGCCTTTGCCAGCAATGAACCCAAAGCCAGCCACCACAGCAAATGACAAGGATAATGAAGAGAATTTTTCTTGTTCCACTGTGTTACTAAAATCTTTCTGACAACTTCACGAATATGTCCAAGGAGACCATTTTAGATTCACATCTGCCTTCTGGAGAAATCCTCAGGAATGACCCCATCAAAAGGAACAAGTGAGGCAAATACATAGAGAAGTACAGTATGATCAAAGGGAGTCAAGGTGGCTTTAGGAAGCAAACATCACACTTTAGTGGCTTCAGGTCCTTGAGATTATGTCTACAAGAGAATTAAAGAAATAATAATAAATGCAACTGATGCTCTTGCATGAGCACTTTGATTTCTCAGAAAATGTTTGAGAAACCGTTCTGCATCACAGGTTATTAATATAAAAGATATGAAGCTACAGACTAAGTGGAAAGTTGGCACAGTCTACTGGAAATTGGCTAACGGGCAGGAAACAAAGGGTGGCAGTAAAAAGCTAAAAGGAGATTAATTGGTGAATGCTGCAGGGAACAGTGTTGGGACCCACTTTTTGTTATTTACATATAAATTACTTGGAGGGTGGTATTGAAAGATCTCATCATTTGCCAGCAAAGCTGCACTGGATAACACTGCGCATAAAAGGGATGATACAATGAAGAAAGGGCTTAATTTATTGAAGTAGCTGGGTTGATCAATAGTGCAGGCGAGTGAATGCAGGCTGTTGTTTAGCTGGAATTCCCCCAAGGCTGGCTGCTGAGGAGCACCTCAGGTGGCTGCAGGCTCGCATGTCACTCTGCTGTGAGCGGTTTTCCAGCCACAGGGACTCGGGTTGGCTGCCTCTTGAAAACAAACCTGGTGAACAAGGCACAGCGCCTTCGCAGGGCTGCCGTGGTCCTTTGCAGCAGCCAAAGGCAGGGTTTGTCCGGTGGGTAGATCCATTTGAAATGTAAATAAAAACCAGCCCACCTGTTCGTTCATTGCTTGCCTAGAGCGGATTTCTCAATGCTCTTGACTGCACGTAGGTAGTATGTAATATGAGAAACAAATACCTGGATTGAAGAAAGACTTTAATTGACAAACTGCGTAATGCATGTTCAGAAAGATGTGTGACTATGGGCTCTAGTGGTGTGTATGCACTATTACCTGTCAGCAGACCTGTAAGTACTAACAGGTTAACTAGTATTATCCTATCTATAGGATGTAAGGGTAACCCAGTGCTTATTGTCATGGCTTCATGGCTGGCTGTGCTGCTGAGGTTCTGCTGCTTGTTCCTTACAGTTTTTACATTTTCTGGTTGTTAATGTCAAGTTAAGCTAGTTAACAGGTCAGCTGCTTTACATCAATAAGACATCAGCAGATGGGAGAGGTATGGTGACCAAACTGGGCTCCTTTCAGGGCTGCTCTGATACTCCAGAGAGATTAATTTGAAGAGTGAGAAACTTTACCAGGGCGACACAGAAGGGGCTGATAGGCTGGAGGGTGTTGCTGAGAAGACTCTCAGGACAGCATGGGAGGCCGAGGACACAAGTTCTGTGGGGTGCTGTCAGGATTGATGTCTGGCTGCAGAAGCAGTGAGTCACAAGGGAAAGACTGAAGATCCAAGATGGCATTGTTAGGAAATTTGTCAAGGGTGCTGCACTAGTTAAGGAAACCTCTGCACTGCCAGTCGTCGTCTGGCCAACTGTCACCTGCAGGAGCAGGGTTCTGCGATGCTGCTTTACAGAGCAGCTTTGCACAAACTTGTGTTACAGACAGGATGTTCTAAACCTCACTGTTTACTTTTCTGAAATACAGCTACAGGAAGGAGGCAGTCATTGGGAGGGTTTACTCTGGAATTTTAAAAAATAAAACAAAACAGTCATTTTCATTGCAACCATTGAGCTGCTTTTGGTCACATAATATTTACACGGCTGTGGGGTTCATTGCTGTTGCAGGCACTTAGGTAATTCCCTGCTTGTCTCCTCATTTCTCAAAACTGTGGCGTATCACACTCTGTCACCTTTTCTGTACAGTGTGGAGTGTGCCGTGGGTGCTGCACAGCGTGGGATGTGTGTGGAGTGGGTGTTCAGTGAGCCCTGCTGGGCTGAGCTGCCATTCCACGTGCCTTGGTGGTGCTGCCCAGCCTGTGTGCCTCCAGGAGCTCTGCTGTCACACTGCTCCCAGTCCAGCTGAAGGCACAGGGCACTATTGCAAGAGACCCTCATTGACCCGAGTAAGAACTACAACAGAGCTGCTGGCAGAAATATGAAGGGTTAGGAGCTGGTTACTTTCTGCACCCGGACAAGGCAGTCTGTGAACATAACCTCACCCTACAACAGACTGGACAGCTCCAACTCATTTTTGTCAGCAATGTATTAGGGGCACCTACAGCTGTATTTAAGAAATCCAAGGCAAGACACAAAGAAAGGACTTAAGTTAACTGGAAGGCAGACAAAACTGCATTTCAGTGACCGTTTAGTTGCATGTCCAACTGGTCCTTGTGTGCAACAATCTTACCTCAAGTTGCCCCAGTCTTGTCTCCTGTAACCTTGGCACTCTCTTTTCCTTAGCCTAGGGACTGGCCTAACACCTCACTGTCCTCTGCATCTCTTCTGACATCTAGTTTCTTCTCAACATATGCCTTTCTGCTGGAGGTGCCCAGTTCACAAAGCTTGTCCTTTTAGGAAGTACCCTTCTTCCTAGATTACACGATAAATCAGTGATTGCATTTTTTTCCTGTTCCCCTAAAACAAAACATATTCTTGGTAAAGTGATCTCTTCTTGGTGTTGCTCTTGCATTTTGACCCACGGAGTGGCTGCAGGTAGCTTTGAAAAGTTTCTCATCCATCCCAGTGCCACTCCTCAGTCAGACAAAATGGTTCATTTCAGGAGGATTCCAGTCAGTGATGCATGGTTTTGCTTTCCCGCCTTCTCCCCCACCTAAGCCGCAAAATAGGCTCCTGTGGTGTAATGTGTCTTTGCTTGGGTTGGGATGTGCTTTTCCCAGCACAGATATTTGAAGCTTGGTTAGCCCTACCACGGGCTTGGTGCTGAGTGCATCCCGGAGCATTAACTCTGATGCATTCTCAAGTATTTGCTAGTCCCCAGGAGATCTGACCAGAACATGTGCTGCATATTGATGGTTGTGTTGGCCAATTTACCCTCCACACCCAGTGATTTCTGAGTTGCAGCTGTGGGCTGTTAAGGCTGAACTAAACTCTGGGAGACAGGGACTATGACAGCTACTGATTTCTGTACAATGAGCTTGAGATGAGCTGTGCTGCATATAGGGGTCTCTTCTATATTCCCACTCAAGTCTGAATAAGCAGATATGCTCTAATGAAGAGAGTATCTTGCCTTGAATTTAATCCTCTCCAAAGTCCTTATTCAGCTGCTACCTTAGATAATGAAGTGAAGGTTACATTTTACAAATGACCTTTGTGTGCTTTTGAGTGAAAGGCGAACTGGTAAGGATTAGCAGTCAGGTCAAGGTGATTGTTTTAAATTTTTTTTTTTCCTCTGATACTGGTTGAAGTCCCATAAAAGCATAATTACATTAAAAGGTCCAGGCATTTTATGTGCATTGCCTGCTCCATGGCTCCTAAGGGGAGAGTGCACCATGAGGGAGAATAAAACAGCTCATATTTTCTTGTTATGCCAAGTGCTTGTCCTGAGTAACTGCTGTTAGTGGAGTCCAGGGCTGGAGCAGGGTGCATGATGAGGTGCACCGTTTCTGAATTTCAGTATAGGTGATCCTTTCCTCCTGTCTGCCTTGCTGTGGTTGTTACAGTTCTTTCAAACTGTGGTTGTTGCTGTGGTAATTAAAGTGCTCTGTGGGTGCTTCCTAATGGCTCCCCATCACAACCTGGGAATTGCAGGCGTTTCTCAAGTGGAGTACGGCGTGTGCTGGAAGGGGAGTTACAGCAAACTAAAGGCTTGTTTTAAAACACTTTCTGTGGCCTTTGCTTGTATTCTGGCTCCGCGGATGGCCTCACAGCAACCCCCACGGTGACTGCCTCCACCACGCCCAGCCTCTCAGGGAAGAGGACAGTGGAAGTTGTTTCAAAGGCAGGGTGTTAAGAGGTGCCAGCAGTGGTCAGCCTGACTGGGGCTGCAGACAGACGACTTGAAGTCAGTGGGTATTTTAATAGTGCGAATAAGCTTCACTTTTGTGCACATCTTGAATTGGTCTGTAGCTACTGAAATCCAAACAGACACATGGGACTGAGCAGTTTTTCTGCATTTCATGGAACTGCTCACTTGCTCAGGCAAAACTCTTGAGTTCAGCAGCTGCCTCAGGTTTAGAAAAGTGAATGCAGTGCCGGCTGTCGCACAGGCGTTTCCAAACATGCAATCCGGCAGACTTAAATGGATCTGGACAAATAGTGAAAACAATTATTTGTGAATATTTTATTAGAAAATATCAAAAATTCATCAAATAAATTATTCAGCTTCCATACGACTAGTCCTGCCAATGATAGGGAGGAGCCTCATGCACTGAAGCCAGGCTGCTGGCTGGGGGAGGCTTCAAGTGCTTCTGGCATCAGGCAGCACAGAGCTTTAGAGCCTGGTTTCGGAATGCTTGCATCCATCCTGGCCGGGGTTAGCACCTGAGCCACGCTGAGCTGCAGCAGGAAGGGTTGCTGTGTGGAGGGCTGAATTGGAGACAGACTCCAGCAGTGCCATGGCAGGTATTTCAGTGCCCTGGCTGAACCTGATAAACTCATAGCCAAACTCAGCAGTTTCACGAACAGGTCTGACAATTGTCTCCTTCATGAATGTCTCTTGGGTTTTTTTCTTTTAGGTGCGAGTCTATGACCTCCTGCAGTATGAGCATGGGCCAGATGATGTTCTGATCCTTGCTACTGATGGACTCTGGGATGTGCTGTTAAATGAAGAAGTGGCAGAAGCTGTCACTAACTTTCTACCAAACTGTGACCCTGATGATCCCCACAGGTTCGTGCCCATCCCTGATTTTCTAGCTTCTCCATGGAAGAGCACTTTCTGGTAACATATTTTTGTAGAAAGTATGGTATAAGTAACATTTGGGAAATATGCAACACTTACAAGAAGACATTTTTATAGGTTGGATGGAGCCTCTACAGCAAACGTGAGCAATTGGAGCAGGGGCTCTGTTATAACTCAGGAATGTCCACCTTCAAAGGAATAGGTGTGGGATGACAGTATCTTGGCATGGGATCCATTCTGTTTGCTATATGAGGTCCTGTGAAAACTGTAGGAGGCTGGGGTCTTGGAAGACCGTGGCAACAAGTCTCTCCTCTGGACAGTCCCTTAAACACTAAAGATTGTTTCTCAGTAGGACCTCCTCAGCATCTCCCTCTCTCTCCCACTGTGTATGTATATAAATACTGCACACTGTGGGTCCCACTCATTCCTAGTCATGGTGTGACCTTTAAACCCACCTTCCTTAGAGGATGCCCAGTACTACCAGCTACAGGACAGGTGTGGTGACAAAATAGGTGGAAAGTCCAACTTGTATTTAATTTAATTAGATTATGCTTTATTTCTCAATTTTAATCTACCTCATCCTCTTCATTTTTCTATCTTTATCACCTCTTAGATTATCAGTTTCTGTCCTTAAAACATACCATCATGCGAACAAACAAGTTCCCAGACAACCATCTAGAGGCTATCTGCCTTGAGTCCATAAGTTTGTCTGCTGCTGAGTTCAGTGTCACTGTGAATTAAAACATTATGCCAGAGATCAGAAGTCTCTCGCTTGTAACTGGGACTGTGAAAGTGGAAAGAGCTTTATTTGTTCTTAGGGACTGTTCAGGAAGGGAAGTGTTTGTTGGTACTGAATTTAGGCTTGTCTACCACTGTGTTTTGCCCGCACCCTGGGCTGAGAGCGGGGAAAAGAGATTTTACACATCCCCAGTTGGTCTGTGGAAAGTGGAGTTTCAGAACTAGCTAAGACCCATCTCAAAATGCTTGCTGTTTCTTGTATTTCTATGTGGTCATCTTCACAGGGTCAGCCCTGTTCTTCATCAACAAACAAGATAACTGGGTGTGGACACCTCGACAGTGACTTGGGTTTTAAAATGAGAACACCTTCAAAATAACAGCAGTATTTTCTTGCCCTGACACTTACAAATACAGAATGCAAAAAAGAGGTTTTGCCACAATTGTCAGGAGAATGGATGATTGATGATTATCATGAAGCTGCAACTGCAATATTTTGGCTTTGCCCATCTCCTTATGCCAAAGATAAGATGTGGTATGAATGACAGCCCCGGGCCGTCTCTACTTCGGCAAGACATGCAGCTGTGTCTGCCCTCCCTCTGGGAGGAGATCAGTTAAGGGCACTTGCAGGGCATCTGGCAGTGTGCTATGCAGACGTGCCATTAATTTAAGGTAGGAGGAGATGACCCATCCAATCTCCTTTCAGTTATTCCCTGACACCATTCAAAAATGCTATGGTGCTTTTGTTCTCATTCCTGCACCCCTGAGTCTCTTCTTGCAAAGACACCTGGTAACACACAATAGCTCTGTCCTGGTCTGTCGCCACTCTCATCTAGTATTTGGGAAAGTTGGCCCTGCCTACCATCCTCACCAGTCCCATCTGCTGTGAATACAGTCAGGGTGTGTTGTGTCTATCTTGTTCCTTTTGGTCTTTACTAAGCTGATGGTGATGGCCACCATGATTGCTGCAGTAGGAAGCGGGGTTCTTTGTTTGAGCTTTTTGACTTGTTAGGTGAGTAATTTTTCATTCATTATAAAACACTCAGAGCAATGAGAGACACCAAAGGAAACTGTGTTTTCTTTGTTTTGATTTAGATTTTCTTGCACTGGTTTAGTAATTGTGGGGAATTAGTCACTGTTTGTGCCAATGTGAGTACCACACATTCCAGAACTGAGCCTGCTGTTTTTATAAACAGACACATTTATTGGTATTTGAACAAACACATTTATTGGTGTTTGACCTACTGGTCTATGAATGGACATCTGAACTGAAAATAAATTTGTTCTTTTAAGCAACTTTGTGCCAGATCATTTGGAGGCTTCCAAATAGTTGTGGCAAGACATTTCTCATGCTGGCATGCAAAAGGTAATTAGAGCAGTCCCTCATGTAGTTTACAATGATATTTATGAAAATTACCTTTGTGGAATTGCTCTTGCTGCTTGGTTGTAAAGAATATTTAAAGGTTTTTAAGTACTGTGTGAGAGGTTTTACGTAATTATTTCACAGTTGTCTAAGTGAGGTATAACTAATGAATTTACAGTAGCGTTCCAGCTCAAGCTGTGGAGCTGCATTCATTCCTCTCACTAGTCAGGGACAGAAAAATCTCCTTTGCCGTATTTTAAGTGTTATGTTTAAAGGAAATGTTATCCCAGAAAATGTCAGGTTCTGTGATGGGTGTAGTGACATAATCTGTGGTGAGGTGATCAGCTGAAAATGTAGTATCTCTAGGGATGTAGAAAACTTGTCAGAATGCAAGAGCCTTGCACCCTGGGTTTGGTAATGCTGTGCTCTTCAGGAGAACCAACCTGTGGAGCTGCCCCTGGATCACCTGACCCAATAGCCTACTTATTCCCTGAGAGCAGCGTATTAAAATAGAAAAGGAAAAAAAACCCAAAAACAACTAGAGAGGATTTTAGAGCTGCAGAGTACTTATCTGTTACATAATTTGCTCCTTGTGGGAACAGTATCCGTCCCATTTGAATTAGAAGTCACTTTATAGCCTGATGGGTAAGAGCTTAGAGCCCTCAGCAATGCTCTTGGGACTCTCTCCTGCTGATATTTACTGTGAGTATTTGTTGCTCACACAAAAAACATCTCTGAATTCTGTCAAACGTAGCATGTGCCTGGACGTCTCTAAGCAAGGAGAGCAAAGTCCCCAGGTCTCTCTTCATCCAGCCATGCAGACACAGCCTCAGGAGATTTGGGCACAGACTTGTTTAGAGAACAGTTCCTGTGTGAGGGCTGTGATGGAGTGAAGAGGCTGGGATGGAGCTGGATTTCTTAGCTAGCTCATTTCTTATGGGTATTATGGCAGACAAGCATTACAGGGGCTCTGAGCAAAGAATAGGTGGCAGCACCACTGCTGCTGTCCATACATAGCTCTCTGAAAAGGTACGAAGTTGGAGAGCTGTGACTCTTTGCCAGCTTCCTTCAGCTGCATTTATGCACATTTACCCCAGCCTTGGGTATCTTTTATTTCTCATCCTTCCCTTTGTCATTTCTTGTCCCCTCACTTTCCCTCTCACACTCACTAGAGATTTATGAGGATGCTGAGGATCTCCTCCACCTCTGCTGGGTGTGAGGAGATAAGAAGCTGCTCAGACAGCAGCATGATTCCCCCACTGTCACCACTTCTGCAGTACTTTCACTGATCAATACAGAAAGCTTCAGCATAAAAAAAAGCCTCCATATATTTATTCTTAAAACACAAAAGTTGTATGCCAGCAAGGCTATTCATTAGGAGGAAGTGGATACTTTAAAACTACTTCAGCAGTTCTCTAATGCTGTTTCGACAGCTGAATCCCAATTTCATAGCACTGGAGAATAAAACATTCGGTAATGGACTGCTGCTGCTATTCATCTCCAGGTACGAGAGACTCACCCTATCTCTTCCAGTGCCAAGTTGAACAGCATTGCTTCAATTCAGTTCTACACAGAAGAGGAATATGTTACTTCACTGCTGCCTTCACCTGTTCCTTTTCCTTTGCTTCATTGTGCTGGTCTTCTTGAGTATTTCACAGTTTGTCTACAAGATAATTTCTTGTTTATTAAATTTCTTTTTTTTATCTTCCTCTCCAAACATTCAGCAGCAAAAGCCATATACAATCAAAGGCAATACTCATTCCTTTGTACTCCTTAGATGTGGGGAGTCCTTGTTAATTAGAAAAAGCAGGAAGGCAACGTTTTCTTGCAGAATGATGGGTGTTTCTTTCTTAAATTCTGACAATAGCTGAGAAATCCTTGGGAAATATGTTCTTGCCAAAATTCACTCAGCATCAGGCATGCTGTGAATAAATATTTCAGTTTCTTGCTTGCCATGTGGAGTCCTTTTGTTTCTTAACCCTGCATCTGATTTGGGAACTGAGTAAGTATGTATGTTTGGTTTTTTTCCCCTTAGAAAACACAATTTCATGTTGCATTAGGACAGTAAAGGCAGTGCTTCTTGTTACATCCTGATGTTCTAACTTGAGGTTGTGGCACAGACTGATCTCAGAACATGTGGACAGTTCGTGCACGTGTGTATGCAAGCATGTGTGTTAGATTTCATGTCTTTGGGCCTTTCTCTTACTGCTAAAAGTAAATCATTTGTCAAAACTAGTAAGGCCTGGAAATTTTATCACTCACTACCATTAGGAACAGTGGGTGCATTGCAGCTATACAACATTACTTGAATTTGGCATCAAACCTTTTAACTAGTCAAGTGTTGGTTCATTTGCATTGAAGAAATCTTTCTAGTAGAGCAAATATATCTGCTCTTGGTTCAAAGGAGTCCTCTGAGTTCAAGGTATCAGAATTCTAGACACAGAACATAATTGGGATTTTTTTTCTTCTTTTATCCCCAGAGACTGGATAAAGTCTCAGTGGTAGGTATTAAAACTTAATAATGATTTCTGTGGTGAAAAGTTCTAATGTTAGAACAGTCCTGGGTAATTGACAAACTTACACACACACACAATGCTTCTGATCAACAGAGATACTGTTCTTTCCCTTTCTACAGATGAGATCTGGGCAGATAATTTCTGGTCAAGGATCCTCCCTAGAAAACGGGGTATTGAAATGCAAACCCTTCTTGTCCTTTCTGGTTTTGGAAACTGCAGAGGTGTGCTTTAATTCTGGAGGCCTGTGTGTGTGGCTTCATAGAGCCCTGCATCATCCTGGAGGTTGATATTTACACTTTTAATAAAACACATGCAGACTGGTGGGTTTTTTCTTGTCAGCCTTTTAACTATTCAGTTAATTTTAATTATCAAATCATAGAAAAGCTTACCGCCAACCAATCAAACACAAAATACCTTGGCCATGTGTTGGGCGGATGAAGTAAAACACATGATAATAGCTGTTCACCCATAATGAGATTTCTTTCAGAGGAAACTTCTAAGTGAGTACACAGACGTGTTGATGTAGTAACAGCAGGTAAAGCAGTAAGGGAGAACATGACAGTAAGGGAGAGCACTGTCTATGCACCTTTTGGACTCTGACACCCTTCTGCCCCCAAGCAGCATGTGGTATTTTTTCAGGACAGAAAAATAACTCACATAAATCCAATGCCACTCAGCCCAGCACAGGCTGGGAGTTTTGAAGCAACATGAAACTTGGTATTTCACTAAATGAAGCACTTGATCACTCACATTCATGCAGTTTTCATGGAACGCATAAATGTGAAAGAACTGTGGGACTCTGATAATCCGACCGTGTTAACTGCAAGTTTCCTTTTCCAGTTTCAGAATAAAAGAGATTTAAAAATCATTTCTATGGTCAAGAAAAACAGACAAGTTAGTCTACTTGGCTTAAAGTGAAATTTGGATTTTATTTTTTATGCTCTATTACTTGCTTTCAAATTACTTTGTTCCAGTTCATTTCTGAAATAATTGAGCCATGTTTACCTTCAGGTATGTCAGTGAACAAGTGTGTAGTTTTCAACAAGTAGTGTTATTTGGAGTCCTCAATTTTTCAGACTACTACTACAAAGTCAGTTTGTTAAGGCAGGTGTGTTTAATATTTTTCTGAAGACTGGTGAAGCCAGGCACTCAGAATGGCCAGTGACTTTTGATCAAGTGGTGCCTTTCAAATACCTTTACATTCTTATTCAGGAGCTATCACTGAACTGGAAGGAGTTGCTCTGTGCATATGCCATGGCTTGTGTTTCTCCTGCCTGCTTCTAAAACACTGGGAAGCATGTCTTGGTAGGTCACAACATTAAATCTGGCAGGCAGCAGGCTGCAAAAACCCACTTTCCTCATGGAGACAAGCCTCCCTGGCTGTACTGTGCCTTTTCCACAGGTACACGCTGGCGGCGCAGGACCTGGTGATGCGAGCCAGGGGAGTGCTGAAGGACCGGGGCTGGCGGATATCCAACGACAGGCTGGGCTCTGGAGACGACATCTCTGTCTACGTCATCCCTTTGATACACGGGAACAAACAGTCGTGAAAGGAGCATCAAGAGTGGTTATAGGATGGGCGTCTTTTTGGGAAGGGCCTGTAAGAGACAATATGCTTTTGGTGGTCTGACCAGGACACTTCCAATTGATGTAATCTAGTCAAAACTAATGCTGGAGGGGTATTTTTCTGCCCAAAAGGTAGGGCTCTGCACATATACTGTATATGATTAAAGATAACCCTTAAGATTCCAATTTCCCTACAGAAATGGTTTTGGTGCTTAACAGGAATGGGATTTAAATGCTGCTAGCATATTATGGATTCTGTCATCCCTCTAGGTGGGGTGGGGAATTAATTTTTTTCTCAGTTTACCATGTAGCTTGGAAGAGCCATTTCAGTTGTGAAAGTAGAAGGGGGTATCAGAAGCCAAGGAGGCTCCTGAAATCCACCCCCAAATATTCAGAAGGGGGCTTGGGTCACATCTCATTTAAGAATATATATATACATATATGAGACTCAAGAGTTTTCTTCTTTCAAAAAGTTGTATTCATGACTTACCTATGGACAACTTCAAACTTGTGTAATCCTATGAGCCCCCATTTTCCTCTCCTGTCTCTTCTTCAGTAGACTATACCTCCTGTATTTTAGTAGGAAAACTGAAATTGGTTTCAGTGTGACTATGCCTGTTTACTGCAGCTAAAACAGTCACCTGCAAAATTGTCCAGGAGAAATAGGTCACAGTCCTGTATGGCAGAATTTATTCTGGTGTGAGGAGTTACTTGCCAAGATTTCTTGTTGTGTGTATACCATGATTATACAGAGCATGCAAACTCAGCTTTATGTGATGTTTACCTGGAGGCCGTGGTTTCTTTGGGATCAGAGATTTACATTCGTTGAATGGTTCTGCCTGCTTTATCCTGTTGAAAGGATCCCTGACCATAAAATTTTTGCATCAGTTGAGATTTAGTAAATTTGTTTGGGCTCCTGAGTGTACTTTCAGTTGGACTCCTACTTGAAGTAGTGGTATTGTTCTCATTAGCAATTTGGATACCCAGATTGTCACCTATTTCAAAGGTGTTTCACTCCTTCCTGCCTCGCTTATTATTCAGTATACCTTCGCCTGCTTGACTTCAGTGATCAGAAAGGGACAGCTTAAATCTTTGTGTCCCTTTGGCATTGAGAGCTGTAGTCAAGGATCACAAGAAGACTGTGATAGATACAAGCCCTTGGCTTGCTTCAGCAGCTCTTTTCTTTGCAGTGATAAATCAATTTAAATAAAGAAAATTTGCGTAAAACATTATTGATGTGTAAGCAGTAGTCCAGGAGAGAAACGAGTGAGCAAGTCTGCTGTGTAACCTAGCTGCCTAGTCCACGCAGGCAGCTCTCTTACTTCATTGGCAGGAATTTAAGAGAAAACAAAATCAGAAAGTTCTAGCATACAGGCAGGTAGTGGCTGGGGAGCCAACTTCCACATCATTTGCACCCAGAACACATCGGTGTGGAGCTGTTCATCTGGTTTGTACTTCTTTGATAAGAAAAAGGACAGGGAGCTGACATCATTGTAGGGCACTGACTAGGGAGCTCATACACAAACGCTGTGTCCTTCCCAAAAGAGAAGGATATGCTTTGCCCTTCGCAGACTTTCTCCTGAGCAGGCGTGGCCCAGAGCTTGCCAGTTCTGTAATTTATGATGTGCTGTGTAAACACGACGCAGCCCGGGTGCAGTGCAGCTGCCCAGATGCTGTATTTGACTGCATCCGGAAGTACAGTTTGGTCGACTTAAACTGCTCTTGCTACAAATCTCTAGACCCAGAAGAGTTTCAGGATGAAAGCAGACAATGTGGAGAGTGGAACAGCTCAAACATTGCAGAAAGCTGCATGATTTTAGCCTGAAAACTTCCATGAGTTCCCCAGTGCCTCATGTGATAAAGCTGTACAGAACATGGATGTTTTATATTCTAGAGCTTCAGTATAAATCAATGGCATATCTGATTATGTGTTTTCATGCTTTCTTTCCTTACTTTTTTTTCCCTCTTTACCTCTTTTTCTGTGTGCATCTGGGTGAAAAGAGGGGCTTGGAGTCTAGAATATTTTTCACATGGCCCCTCATATGTTTTAAAGTTTAAGCAAGAGATCTTCTCTTGCACTTTTTTTTTTGGCCTAATAAACTTGTAAACATGCTTTTCATGCTCTGTGTAACTCCTGTTGTCTCTTCACAAATGCAGTTGTGTAGTCCTCGAGCAATTCAGATCCTCTTTCAGAAAGAAATTAGTGCTGGCAAATCTGGTGAAATCATATGAACAGCAAAGATGCTGGTGCTTGCTGGTACCAACTACAAGCCCAAATCAAGTATTTCAGCACTCATGCACTGCTGGTCTTCATTTGGTAACATGGTGACAACAGACATAGCAGTCGCTATAAAACCCCTGAGTGCAATGTGGTGGAAATAGATTTCCAGTGTAGCATTTGCTAAAATTTGAAAGTGAAACTTCAAGCCAATGGAAAAGGCACCTTCTCATTCAGGGGTGTTTTTAAACATACCCGTGAAGAGGTGGGTTAGCAAAGTGCATGACTTGGTGGGAGCAAACTGGCAGGTGGCTTCTCAGAGCATGATCTGGTGGGCTGGTGAATCAGCCTGCACAGTGTTTGTTGTTCATCTGAGGCACTGCCATCCATCAGAGCTTCTCTGCAGCAACTGGGCCCAGGTCGAGTTAGGTTCAGTGTCAGCCCCTCTCCCAGAAAGGGCAGAAATACAGTACCAACAATTAATATCAATTAGCATTAATAAATGAATTCTGAGAACTTTAATAAAAGGTTTTCTACTCAGATGTATGTGACTGAAACTATGCTGTGACTCTTTTTGCAAAGTATCTGTTACACATTTAGGTGCTTGCCTCCCTGGAGTGTCTGGCACATCTCTGGTCCATGCATTAGTACTTGGGCTTTCACTTTTACCTGCTTTCAGTAGGAGCTTTTTGCATCCCTGAGCTGGGGTCGTGCTCTGCTTCAAGGCATGATATAAATACATATACACACACTTAAGGCTCACAGAAATAGCCGGCAGGAGTCATTTATTGGGGAGGTATTGTGTGAGAAGCAAGAATAATTAAAAGCACTTCTAATTCCCTTTAAAGGCTGAATTACTTTGCATTACACAGCATTAGAAACACTGATGGCAGGGAGAATCCATTTTTCGGATGGGTGCAGGATGGGTATTGCCATGTTCAGACTTGCAGCTGCTCTAGGGCTCAGTGAAGCTCCCGAGTTAGGAGCAGACAGCTTGTGTCATCAAACTGGAGCAAGTTAGGCACCAAATCCAAATTTTAGATCCCTGGCCTGTCATCTTAGTTACTGCCTGATGCCGGCAGTACTCTGGTTTTTGCCAGTCAAGTTCCCTTAGTATCCAAAATTGTTTTAGCCTCAGCAGCAAGGAACCTCAGTCCTGAGTTTCATCTGCATTCATGTTGCTATTGCACACAATGTTCTGCCTTGCCTGTGCATAGGCACTGCTTAGAAAGTTGGGCAGATTCTTGTCCTTCCTTGGATAATGGCAAGGAAAGGCGCCAGTAATGGAGTTCCAGTTACCTGCAGTGTAACATCGTCTTCTGCTGCCTAGTCCAGTCCCATTTCTAGGAACTCAAAACCAAGCTTTTACCATTCTCCTAGTAATACTGTTGCAAAAAGTAGAACAGCCATTTCAGATATTTTTCTCTTGCACTACAGCCTAAAATTTTCTTTACTTAATTTGATGAAGAAGGTGGTTAGAAATTTAATTTACACCTGATTATGTAAGGCACACAACCATCTTTTGGTACATTAAGACAGTAATGCTTCCTTCATGAACACAAAAGTATATTGTCTAAGAGGGCTGCTGTTCAGTAGCCTCACATTGGAGAGATAATTTTTTTAATAAATTCTAAAAAACAACAGGGCTAACAGGCTGAAGGAGAAGTGGGCAGAATCTGCTGTTAATAGTACATTTCCATTTACAGTTACTTCCATGTTGAAATATGATGAGAGGTTTGTGAGGTACTGTCAACTCTGTCCCTCCAGGATGTTTCTGAAGAACTGCTCTTGATGTTTGGGCAGATTTTGGCTCTGAACTTCTGCTAGGTTTTTAAAGAACACTACATGCTTTGAGCAAATCTGCTGTGTTTCTTCCAGCCTTGGTGTTTTCCTTTTATTTTACATTTTGTGTACTAATACTTTCAGCATTTTTCTATCAAACATGAACGGCAAACTGTGTGGAATTGTTATTCCTCCCGGACATTTTAGGTATGTAAATAGTTTTCCTCCATGTGTCTTAGATGAAGACTCAGTGATGTGGCTGTCATAGAGAGAGTGACCAAATGATGCTGTAACTGTGCTGCTGTATTTCTACCTGTGATGTACTTGAAGGAGGATGCCCGTCTCCATCTCCATGCTCATTCTGTTTTCTTTTTTTTCTTTTTAATCCATTGCTATTGGTGCTCTTTCATAGGCGTCTTATTTTGATTTTTTTTAATACCTGCCGCATTTTTCTTTCCTTCAATGGGCACTTCAACCTAATATCTTAATTTGGGATCTGTACAACTCTCTGGGTTTTATATGTCCTGAAGAAAGAAGGACCTGCTGGAGGAAGATGTTTTGGACCAATGTACTTCTGCTTTGTGACTGTGAAATGTTAATCTTTTTGTAATCTAAGAACAAAAAATGTTTAGTAAAGGGATATATTTTGTGTTTTTTGAAACTTTTCAGTGCAATGAACAAAAGAGGAGGATACTGAAGAAGTGTATGTGCAAAGTTTTAAAATAAAATTTTAAATTATATATTATATATATCCATCTAGATGTATAATTGTTATTATTCTGCCTTTGTCATGAACATTCCCTGAGTCTCTTGACGTGTATTACTAATTGTGCAATGTGGACAAGTAGCACACTCTGCTTTACAAGGGAACTGATGATTCACCTACAAAAGGTCTCACTCTTGAGTTAGTGAAGTAAATTCCTGTGAGGTGCATTGGTGTATGGATTGATCTGGAAGAGTTCAGCTGTAGGATAGCTGTGACAGCTTTGTGCTGCCATCGGATCATGATTCATTGCTCAGACTGCCAATTGCCATGCTCTGACTCAGTGAAGAGCTATGCAAAGTGATCCGGTACCAGCTCTCTGAGGCATTGGGTGTAATTTTGGAAATGACAACACAGCTGGAATAAGTTTTCCCTCATCCTCAGTTCCTTAGGAATCACTGTCTTAAATTCTGCTCTGAGTTTAGGTTCAAGTAAAGGTGAATTCATAGATTCCACTGAAGCAAGCTCATGGTTATTTAGTAACCCACAGTGCTTTTGCAGGTACTGAAGATGCAAGAACAAACACCAGCCTTTCCCTGTACCAGCAGAGCCACGGACAATGTCCACCTGGAATGAGAGCTGGGCACGTATCTACTCATTATATTTTGAAATATTGCATTGTAGCAAAAGTGGTTCTCCTGCTTCCTATTTCACCTCATGCTTGGTAAAAGAGCAGTGAAAACATCTGTTCTAGTGCTACTCCAGTTTTTAAAGTGCTGCAGGTGCCCATTGTATCCACTGAGCACGATGGAGGGCGCAGAGGGAGGCAGTGTGTTACTTTCACTCCTGCTTCACTACTCTCCCCTTAAGTCCTACAGTTTATTACTGCAGTCCGACCTCAGTGTCAAGTTTAAAATTGCTGTGCAAATAAAACTTCAGCACAGCTTTGCCAGGCTTGCTGGTGTCAGCTGAATAATAAGTGTTGGTAGCATGCAGTGACAGGGAACTGTTGCACACCAACTGAACCTAAAGGACCTTGTTCCTCTTGCTTTTGCATTTCCTATGCCCTAAATTCTGTAAGCTTGTAGATCAAGTAAGGCTTGTCATCTTAAATTTTTTTAGGTGATCCATACAACCCTTAAAATTTGGACATCAGTTTCTGTAATTCATGTAGGAAATAAGTCAGTGCTTTGCCAAATAATCCATTCATGTATCCTACTGAACGTACACAGTTAACTAAAGTGACATAAGGGAACAATCCCAGTAATTTATTGTATTTTGTACAGTTTCTGTAAAACTGAGGCCTGAAATTTTGTCTTCTTAATGTATCCTGGTAGAGCAATGTACTTTCACAGAAAGTTGACTTCTTTATGCTTTTACACAGCAGCTTTTACTGATTCCAGAGTTTCTCTCATGCTTTCCAGGAAGGCTTATAGAAATCAAAGTTTTTGCACATCCTGTTCTTGTTAGGAGGAAGGATGAAGGTGTTTTTTTTTTAAATCCTCCACTTTGCAAAACAAAGGATGCCATAACTTTTTGGGGATGTTAAAATTATTTCAGGGGAAATGGTGCTTTGAGGGCGAGATTGTTGAAAAGGAGTTTGATAAGGTAGACAGAATGTGTCTACAGGTAGATAAGGACACATTATTTGGAGACACTTAATAATTTAAGAACAATTAATCATAAATTTGAAGCTGTAGCAATAGTCCACAGCACTCCGCCACAAAATATTAAGGGGAGAGGGAGGTAGTTGCAGCAGAAGGAATAATTAGATCTTTACTGTAGCTAACTTAAGACTGATTATTTAGATGCGTAGACAGACAAGATCTCTGAACCTTCATGAATTTGAGACCACCTAATACTAGAATTACATTATTTTTCTCATGTCTTTTAGTCCATAATTTCTCAGCCTCTGAAGAGTCAAAGTGTCCCTCATCTTGACTACAAGCATTTATTCCCTTAAGCAATAGAAATCAATCCCTCATAGTGTTCCTCTGTCAATATGGCACTACAACCAGCTGTAATGGTTTGGTGTTTTCCATGAGCTTCTCAGTCATCCCTGGATTTACAAGACTGTTGGTTGGGTGTTCTGCATGTCTGTGGAAAGTCAAGGACTTTCCCAACAGACTGTACTCCAACAGAGCATCTTCCCAGTTTATTTATGCTATGGGGTGGTATTTTTCCTTCCTTTCCTCTCCTTACTGTGTCCCTCTCTGATTTAAAACATTTTGGAGTAGTTAACTGCTGTTTGAGATGTGCTACTCTGTCCTTGGCCATGCACTTCCTCCCACCACTTGTTTCCTGCAGGTGCTGACAGCGAGAGCATCACCAGCAATGCAGGAATGCTGGTAGCTAAAAGGAAGACTCATAGAAGGGGAAATGGTTTCTTCATTATCCTAACATTGCTCATTACCTCAAAATTGAAATTTACATGCCTGTAATATTTTAATTCTCCTATTTGAAAGGGGAAACTTTATTGGTTTTTAAGTTGGTTTTAGCAGGCTCAACTTTTTGAGCCATTGTTACCCCAGTTCTTTGGCTCAGTTATTCTCCGGGAAAACTATTCCTCCTTGGCAAATTAAGAGCTGTCTGGAAGATCCAAAGGTTGTCACACAGGCTCAGATACAGCACTTAGCTTCTCATATGATAGTCATTTTGTATTCTGTAATTGCTACAACTTTTGGGGAACTAAGCAAAGAAACCTGAAATTTTGCTAGTTTTGCTTTAGAAAGGTAAAACTTAAGGATATGGAAATTCTGCAAGATATCCATGAGTAAAATTACAAGGAAAGATTCTGTTTTCCCATGAGAGTTACTGTGGAAGACAAATGACTAGGCAGTCACCTCATGAAATAGCACAAATTGTTCCTAAATAGAGACCATTTCTCTGCCCAGTATAATATTCAATAAAACTCAAGGATGTAAAAGCAGCTGACAGCCCTGCAGTCATTTCAGTCTGTTCAGAATTTAGACTGACCCTGCCCATCCAGATCTCTTAAATGTGTATTAGTTTAATTTTTAATCCTGCAGCCCTTTGTGGCAGATGTGGGCTGTGGCAGCTCTTTCAGGGTATGGTGCAGTATCACAGCACAGACTGGGATGGGCAAGAGGAGGCAGGGAGAAGCCAAACCCAGTTGCAGTTATCCAGGATCTAGAAGCAGACAAACCAGTTATTTAAAGAGGGAATTGCCAAAGAATGCACAAAGAGCACGGAATTCCTGCAGCCATGAGCAGTTTAGGCCTTAATTCTGAAAAGTCTTGTCCCCATGTTGTGCCTGTTTACTTTCATTCCTGGGTTGGTACCACAGCTAATTGCACCAAATGTCTTATTTCTTACCATCCACCAGCTTTCCCTAGAGCTTTGTCTGCCAAATGTCAACTGCATCTCATCTAGCTGAGATCAAGGTACTCCACAAACAAGCTCCTAATACAAAGTTCTTATGCTGCATTTTCTGAGGATTGTGTTCACTGTGCTCCCAATTAAAAAAATAAATTTACTTTGCTGGTCTTTGTGCCCCCTCTTAGTGCTTGTTTTTCACCAGCACTCATGCAATTGAATTTTACATCTGGGAATTTAGAATATGTTAAAAGAGCTGGAACATCATTCTTACTCCTTCTCTGCTTGAGCACCAGCATAGAAGCAGTTTAAATGAACCAGACAAGAATCAAAACACAAGTTTCAAACTCAGTTTCATGTCCAGACATATAAGTATTCTGTGAATGGGAAAAATATAAAACACAATGCTGAGACAGTAAATCTTGCTGTGGTTACATTTTTTAAAGAAGGGTGTTTTAGGTTTAGTGCCAAAAAAAAAAGGAAAGAGGGGAAAAAAAGAAAAATATTTACTATTATATAAAATTTCCCAGTCATTCTTTTCTGCTACTGCTCCTGCAAGGTTTCCCTGGTGCTGGCTTCATTAGGAAAGCCGGTAGCCAGGGACTTGGGTACTCAGTCAATTAGAAAATGGGAATAAACACCCAACAAACCTGGAGTCCTGAGGTTAGCTATATGGCACAGACTGAGTTCTAATAAATAAGCTTTTGTCAAATGGAAAAACTGAATATACATAATCATATATATATGTAGTTATACACACACATATGTACATATAGGAAAAATTAACTAACTTTGAATAGCAACTAAGAAGACACCTGTTTCTCCAGGCACCTCATACTCAATGGAGACAAAATCGAGTTTTAAACACTGAACTGGGAACAACTCAATTTTGTTAATTCTTTGGAGGATTCAACAGCTACCTTTGTACTGAAAAGTTGCATCTCTCCACAAATACTGGGAATGCACCAGACTGTGGCTGTCAGACAACCTGAAGCCACTGAAGCCACCTGCCCCTGACACCCAGCAGCCTCCTGGTGATGAGTTGAGCCTACACCTCGTGAGGACCTGCAAGGTTGAGCAATGGCTAAACAACAGATGACATGAACATCTAAGTAAAGGGATAAATCCCTCAGGATAAAGGGTCCTTTTTTTGTTTTTCTTTCCTTTCTTGTTGGGCTAGGGGATGAATGCTTCTATTTGCACACCACCCAAAACAAGGCTCAAAAGCATGAACACCAACCCTTGTAAACCTCTCAGTAGAGCCACTGCTCCTCCACTCAGGAAAACGGAAAATAATTACTCATCTCTCTTTCTGCTCTGGAAATAGGCAAAGAGAGAAAAGCATGGTTTTGCTTGCAGTCAAGAACCAGCACAGCTGCTGCACTTCAGGTCATGGGCTGCCTCACAAATAGAGCTTGGTAGAGAGACTTGAAGTTTTGGGGGTCTCCTCCTTGTTGTACTGAGCTATAGTTGGCACTTAACAATGTTGGTTGTTGTCTTGCAACAGCTGAGGTGGATTTTGTTGCTTTTCACCCATCCGGTATTGCTCTTAAAAACAAATGTGCTGAGGTTTCTGGAGAAATAGTTATTGTTATTTTTTAAATGCATCTAGGGCCATAGTGTGATGATTGCGTGCCAGCCTCCCCCCCAGACACTGGTCACACTCTCCCCTTGCCCTCCCCAGTAACATAACATGCTGTGTGCAACGAGCTGCTTGCTCCCAAGGAGGTGATTCATCTCCAAGAGGCATATTTGTAGGAGAAAAATGCTTTGAGGGTGTTGCTGTGGCTCTGTGTGACCTGCATTGGGGATGAAGTAGAAACCTCAACATTGCAGACATAGCCAGGGTAATGTTCACAAGGGCAGCAGTGGGGGAAGGATGCGAGCAGAGCATGAGCAGCTCTCTTGCGTCATGTGAAAATAAACTCTAATAGCAATTAAAGGAAAGGAGTAGGAAATTAATAAGGCAGTAAAGATTTTTCAAAACTGGTCACAACCATTGGTTTATCCCTTGAAAAGCTTAGTTGCAAGGATTCTCTCATCCCTTTGTCCCCCTATCTCTTTCAATAATCATCCTTCTTCATGCAAATATAGATGGAAACGGGGGAACAGTGAAAGGTTAAAATGGAAGCAGGCTATCTTTCATCAACATGGTAATTTCGCTGCTTGGCTCAATGCCAAACGCTTACTGCAGCCACTAGCTGCCATTCCAACATGAGTGAAAGGATCTTTAATAAGAGTGTAAATAAAAGCCAGGCTGAGAAATGAGTTTTCCATCCCAGCAATCACTGGCCTAACCTCGGCTGTAAATAGTCTCTCAGAGCAGCACAGATGGAGTACCAGCACCTGGGGATCAAGGCAATCTCTGCACAGTGCAATTTAAACAGCTGGGTACAATTGAAACACGAATTAGCAGGGATAGACGGAGGGATTCCATTTTGTGTGCTAGGTAAAAACAAATAATTCAGTCCTTTTTCCCCTTTTTAAAAAAAGGTGGTGTTTGGGGGGAGAACTTTTGACATGATCTTGTGGGAGGTGCTCATTGCTGTAGCTGTTAGATTAATTTAACCATGAGAATTTCCCACAAGGTGCTGTAAAAACAGAGCCCTAATTTATGATCATTGATTTAACAGCTCGAAAGTGATTTATCTGACCTCAGTAAAGATAGCGAGGACACCAGAAGAATGATCGGTCATTCTGGGCTTTGTGGGGCTGTGATTGGCCTTATTAATTTAGAGCAGAAGGTCTGTTTCAATGTCTTATTGAGACAGTCAAAGGCAGTTGGCAACTGAACCATTTTAAATACTTTTTTTTTAAGCATTACTAATGCTACTAAGAACTAAGAATTTATTCCACATGGAAAAGATTCTCATTAGTTAAGAAATGGTAAGGCTTCATTTAGAACTATACAGAAACAGAAGCCTGGTTTTGGATTTGCAAATTGTTTTTTCTTAAGTAATTTTTTTTTCTGTTGTTGGGAATCTAAAGCACACTGTGAAATGGAATTGTTAAGCATTACAGTAAATGAGAAATAGCTTTGCAAGAGATAAAAGAGGTTGGCACAAGGGATTGCTGGCTCTTGCTCTTTTTAAGGGTAGATTTCAGAAACACCTAAATGCTTCACATATTTTACTATTTTTATAATTCAGTCCTCTTTATGGAAGTTATAGAGCTTATCTGTTGACAAGTAAATATATCTAGGTTTTATTCCAGAAGAATACGCTTTCGGTTAAAATGGGTGTAGCATCCACTACTGAAATGTCACAACTGAGTGATAGAATTTCTTCACGCAAATAAGATGAGAAAGGATGAAAGGCAAAGGCAAAGGTGACTACTCTCTCTCTCCAGAAAGAACAACTGTTTTTAAGACGAGTGTGAAATGAAATTCAAGTGCTTTAAAAGTTTACCTGAACTAGAAAATTGGAATACAGAATAAAGTGTGCTTGCAGAAGTGTGTGCACCTGCACAAAAATCACCCAGGAGGTGTGTGATTAGGAGTGCTAACCAGGAAAATGGGCTGGAAACAGTTCTTACCAATTTCTCTTACCACCTGGACTGATGTGTGGTGGAGTTAAATGTCACTGATTTGTATGGCTATGCATTTCATTCACCACTGGATCATGCCCAGCTTTAAAGCCCTTCTACAAAGATCTCAGTAATGGTCTTTTCAAGGTGGGAGACAGAAATGCTGCAGGTTGGGATTTCATCCATGGGGGAGGAATGATTGCAATCATTTTGCTGTCCTGGTGACATGCTATCTGACCTGAAACTAAGATAGTCCGCTTAATCTCCATACAACCGGGCAAAAAACAGAAAACAATATTTCAGCCCTTCAAAATATGAAATAATAACAGTAATTTTAAGAAGTGAAAAGACTAGGACAATAGAATAAATTATTATGTATGTAAAGCTTCCACAAAAATCTCATAGACATTGTCAAGAGATTGAAGAATAAATGCACAAACAGCTATAAATCTCACTGAAAGGTTTGAGGGACCAATGGTACCTGTAAAACCAACCCTCAAATCCCATACCAATAAAACAAAGCTGAAGACCATGTTAGCAGTCAGAAGAATGCAGAAAATTTTATGTCAGCCTGAGCATCTTCTTCCCATCTTCTTGTGTTGCCATCAACCTTGTGTTGTTCCCTATAGCACACTATAGAGACTCTAGTAGAATTTTATAAATTATGTGCTGTATTACTTCGCCTAAATTCAAATTTACAGGGAAAAAATTTATCAATGAGTAGCACACTAAAATGTTTCCACACAGTTTTTACCTGTGACAAAGGTCTCCTAAAAAATAAAATAAACCTTCGGAGTACTGACCTGCATCTTTGTTCATCCCAAAATAATGCTAGGTATTTCTTCCCTCTTAAATCCCATTCTGGATGGGTTCAAATCTGCTTCTGGAAAATTACAAATAAGCATCCTCAACAGCACAGATGTCACAAACACTTTGGAAGAAATGACTGCTTCTTAGCAAATGGTTTGCATTTTTTTTCCTATCCCTTAATTTACCACTGACTTATTCTAACCCTTGACATGATGGCACACATAGATGAATGAATCTTACAGGTTAGTTTAAAAGCACAATTATTTTTCATCACAAAAACAACAACCTAAAAAACATTCTCTTTTCGGGGCTATAGTCCACATGACATCCTCGAGTACTGTTCATCTCCGACTTCTCTTGTTTAATATTCTTAAGGAAGGCTTAATTGGCATCTCAGGATCTAAACTGTGATGTGACTTGTTTACTGCTGAAGCACTAGCAGTACAGGACTAGAATCTAGCATATACAGATTCACTTGGTCGGGGTTTTTTTTTTTTAGTTAAGAAAAAAATCTCAGTTACCGCATTCACAAAAATATTCCTGCTTAACAAGAGACAGACAATGTGAAAGGACTGAACCTTTGAAAAAAATGTTAATAACTGATGAGCCCTACGAGGTGCTCTTTTACACATAGTCCTCCTTCATTTCTTTGAACTTCTAAGAACTATTTTCATGAAAAGGTGTCTTTAATTACTGCAAAAGCGATCTGCAGACAAATATGCTCAAGTGCCAATGTGTTTACCATTAAGACACGGAAAGAGATATTCCCTTCCTTTGATGCTACTTGACCTCCCCGGCTCTGGATCAACCCACTCCCACTCCTGCTTATGGTCCCAACAACAAAGACCAGAAGCAGACTTCTCTTGGAAAACACTAGAAGGAAATCACTGACTGCCCAAGGCTGCGATTAAAGCCACCCTTATATAGCTGCATACAAAACACAACAAAAACCGGTGTTGCAGGTCTCTTAAAAGTACCCACAGGTTAGGGAACTGATGCCTAAAGAGGCCAGCCTAGAAACAGAGACTAGACAGGAGTAAGGGAATAAAGGTGGTTATTTATTAGAAAGGCCTTCAGAGGTACACCCTGGGCAGGCCAAAGGCTACACCCAAGGTGGACGATGAGTTATGAGTTCTTCACACTTTTATAGGTTTGGTCCATTTGCATATCAACCCAATTTCACCAGTTAAACTTTAGCTAATGATGTAATTTCCCCTCAGCTTGCCCCCCTTCTCAAGATGCTGGTTTATGTATTTTGGGCCTAGGACGGTCTGGGTGTCCTTGGAGAGCAGGCCTGGAGAGGCTTTGTTATGTCTATCTTAGCATGAGACAACAGCCGCTAACAGGCTAGAAGACACTTGAGAGTTACACACTAGGAATACAGAATTTGAAAAATATAAAAGTTAAAACCTAAGGCATCAAAAGGACACTGCTTGGGGGTTTATGTAGCATGACCAGGGAAAGCCTGGTTCTGCCTAAGGAGTGCACAGCACAAACAGAACAGGCTTCAGGAGCACCTCTCTGTAATCCTCCAGTCAAAACATCACACATCTTATTGCTAAGTATCCTGCCCACAGAAATGCATGACCTACACATGAGAATTAAAATCACGAGCTAAAAGCACTGCATGCAGTGACGTGTGGAGGAGCACAGGCTTCCAGCAAGGAAGCGTTTGCAGCGAGGAAGCGGCATGCGCGCTCGGTGACACCCTCCGCTGTGGGCACACGAGCCCCGGCGTGGGCCCACCCAACACCGCAGGGGCACAGGCAGAGGCGCAGGCAAACACCACCGTGGGAGACCAGCCACCACCATGGGGGCAGAGCACCAGCAGCAGAGGAGCCACAGAAACTCAAAACAAATCTGCCTGGGACAGCAGGTTGGGGGTGCGCTGCTCTGCGTACGAAGGTCTACAGCTAACTCCGGCAGCTGAAGTGAACATTGTGCTCACATTCGCTTCAGTGCTAAGAAAACTGTTGGAAAGGAGCTCATGGAACTGAATTAGGATACCGGTGGGGTGGGGGGTTCTTTGTTTACCTTTGCAGAAGTTTTAATATTACTTGAGATCTCCCAGAGAAAGGATCAGGCCCAGTAACTTCCACCGTGATTTGGTCTTCAAAGAAAAGCTGTTAACTATCAGGCAGGTGTACAGCATATTGCTGATAAATGCACAGGTAAGAGAAAGCCTCCAAGTAGAGTTCTAGAGCTGCAGGATCTTAAGGAAAGTCCTTTGTGAAGCTCCACTTTGCTCCCACACTGGCAACTTTGTTGCCATCCATAGATCTATCAGAGGAGGGGTCAGCAGAAGTTTTGCTAGAGAGAGCATAAATCATCAGTTGCTTGTGTTCAAATGCATGACGCTGCCGTACACAACTGGCTGGGGATTAGCAAAGTGAGGGTTTCTGAGGTCAAAGATGTATGATCAACCTTGCTTATCTTTAGGTTAAAGGTGCTGACTCCACCTCATCTGCAAAGAACTGTATGTTGGATTACAGCTATTACTGACAGGTGTAAAAGGGGTACAGAACATATGCGTGAGTTATCTGTAAAAACAGTCTTGTAGATGAGAAGAAGGAAATGGAATGTATTTGTGTAACAGAAAAATGCTGAATACTGTATTTCCTGCTTGCAGCCTCCTTCCTATGGAAAGGAACTAATTGCTCATTACCATCAGTGGTAAATACAGTCAGAGTTATTTAACTTAAATTTCAGCCTTTAGTGGAAACACATTTCATCTGTACTGTTACTATTGCTACCAACATTGCATTCATCATCCTTTCTTGTGGCTGGTGTTGGGTCACCTTCTGTCATCTGCACTGATAGGCACATGTAGACAAGCGGGCTTTCAAGAAATTACTCAGAAGAATAAAATTTGCGAAGTCATAACTTCAAAATAATTACCCTATGTTCTTAAAAATTGCACTTCATAAAAGAACCGCCATGAAACAGTCTTGTTCTCAACACATTTTCTTTTCCCCTAACTGCAGAATTTTCATTTTTAAAATAGACTGTTTGAATATATGTTGATCATGCACCACTGCTGAGAAATACTATGCTAGTTTTTAGCACACTTTCTGTAGATACTTACTTAGCTGGGGATGAGCAGTAGTCCTTTAAAACTGGGACCAAGAATGATTCATGTGTGTATGCCATTAGTTTAGCAAAGTTCTAGAATTTCCTGTGTTTTTCTTACACTGCCATTTCCTCTGGAGCTGTGCCTATAGGATGATTTCTTGTGTGGATTTTAATGTAACTGATGAGATTGAGCTCTTACAGCCTTTCCACTGGCAGGCTCTCTTCTTTACAGAGCTGTTTAGATAAAGGCATAATTTTTTCAGAAACCTAACATTTCTAATTTTTCTTCCTGTTCGTTAAATCTGGATGAAATATGTCAATGAATTCAAGGAAAGATTAGCAGATACTAGCACAATCACATAAAACTTGTTTTCTTAAAAAGTTGGGTTAAAAGTGTTCAGCCATAGCAAAGTAATTCGTTAAAAAAGCAAGTGAAATTACGTTATAAAGCAGAACAAGCTTTTGAATAAGAAAGAACAACAAAGAAGCATGTGGCTATGGATTTACTTTACCTTTCTGTTTCAAGAGACATGGGGAAGGCTGAAATGCTTAAAAACTACCCAGCTACAATGTTAAGTGTGTAACAGTGACATGATACTACAAAACGGCAGTTAACAAAAAGTTGTCATATGAGAATCAAGAGAAACAGTTAGAGACCATCTTGATAAACATTTAAGACCATACAATAGGAAGGGGCTCTTGGAAACCCATATTTTATTCCTCAATGGTTTTACAACCATCTCACATAAGCCTTCTCATGCGTGGGGTTTTTTGTCCCAGCAATCTGCTGGATTGTAGGATGACTGTTGCTCTAAGAGCACTCTCTGTGTCTTTCTCCATGCCATACTCTGTGATGAGCCTTCCTATCCTATGCCCTTCCATGTGTTCATGTAGTCATGGTTGGTACATAAATGTAGCTCTATCTCAACTTCATTGCCCACTGCATGGGTCTAAACTGAATCTCAGAAAGTATCCATAATATTAGCATATCCATTATGGAAGATTCTTTTTCTGTACTGTTCTCAATAATCCATTGATCTTAGCACCAACTCTTGAGTCATCAGTTGATCGTCACACTTTTACCCTTCCTTCTTCAGGAAATGGGAAAACTCCACTGAAGTTTCTAGGAAATCTGTACACTTCTGTTCACTGGATCATTTTAAGTTTCAAATCCAAATCTTTAATTTTTATCTTAGAAAACATGCTTACAGATCCATTTTACTGACAGCTTACCCATTTTTCTTCAGAAAGGAGTACCAGTTACATCATGTCTTGGGAATGGACACAACTAAGGCAGCTGACCCAAAATGACCAAAGAGATATTTCATACCCTATGTCAGCTCAGTTATAAAAACAGAAAACGAGCAGGAAGGGGGGCATTCATTATTCACAATGTTTACCTTTCGGGGCAACTGCTATGTGTGCTGAAGCCCTGGTTCCTGGGAAGGCCAGACATTGCTTGCTGATGAGAAATAGGGAATAAAACCACATTTTTTTTCTCTTTGCTTATGTACACGCAACCTTTTGCTTTTGCTTTATTAGACTGTCAGCCTACAAGCTGTTTTCCATCTTATTGTCTTGCCTGTCCAGGTGAGAAGGGGGAGTGATAGAGTGACTTGGTGGGCACCTGGCATCCAGCCAAGGTTTACCCACCACAGAGAAGTAAAGAAAATAGCAATATTTAACTGCAATTACCCACCATCTTTTCCACATAATCAGATTAGGTAAGGTCAGAGAGCTCTGAGAAAGGGCAAGTACATAAACTACTTGAAAATGCATGTATAAGTGTTTACAGTTCAACATTTCTTATGAAATACTAAGCTTACTGCCAGAGTTTCAAGCACCAGTAGGACAATAATTAAGTAATAATCAACTTGGTCATCAGAACTTAAGTGCAACTAACTAAACTTTCTTTCTTTGAACGGGAAAAACTTGAGAGAGAAGAAAATACTGCTATTAGTACAAACTGGAAGAATTAGAAATGTGTTCTACTAGAATCCATTCCTACAACACACTCCTCTATGTAGTCATTAACAATTGGGGGTTGGTGTAGGGAAGATGAGATTTTTACCAGCATTATTTGAAATATAAAAGAGTAAAAGTCTAGTCACTATAAACTCAATACTGTGTTGATAGACAATCACAGAATTAACTAGGTTGGAAGAGACCTATAACATCATCAAGTCCAACCTCTGACAGATCGCCACTCTGTCAACTAAACCATAGCACTAAGTGCCACATCCAGCCATTTCTAGAGCACTTCCAGGTATGGTGACTCAATCACTCCCCTGGGCAGTCTGTTCTAATGCTTAATGACCCTTTCCATGAAGAAATTCTTCCCAATGTCCAACCTGAACCTCCCCTGGCACAGCTTGAGGCTATGTCCTCTCTTCCTGTCACTTGTTGCCTGGGAGAAGAGGCTGACCCCCGCCTGGCTCCTGTCTGGCAGGTTTTTAGTGATAAGGTCACCCCTGAGCCTCCTTTTCTCCAGGCTAAACACCCCAGTTCTGTCAGCTGCTCCTCATCAGACTTGTGCTCCAGCCCCTTCCGCAGCTCTGTTGCCCTTCTCTGGACACACTCCAGGCCCTCAATGTCCTTCTTGTAGTGAGGGGCCAGAACTGGACACAGCACTTGAGGTGTGGCCTCACCAGTGCTGAGTACAGAGGGACAGTCACTGCCCTGGTCCTGCTGGCCACATGATTGATGATACAAGCCCAAATGCCATTGGCCTTTTTGGCCACCTGGGCACACACTGGCTCATGTTCAGCTGCCTGTCGACAAGCACACCCAGGACATTTTCCACTGAACAGCTTTCCAGCCGGTCTTCCCCTAGCCTGTAGCACTGCATGGGGTCATCTTAACAAAAGAAGTCATCCTAAATAAACAAAACATCATGAGGATGTGAAGTCTTCTGATAGGAAGAAGTAACCAAATTTGGCAAAGGAAAAAGGGGTTAAATTATAAGAACATTGAATCAGGAGATATATTTTATGTTCATTACATGGTAAGGTTGTACTGTTCCAACAAAAATAAACCCCATATATTTTATGCAAGACAAATGAGGTCATTAGTTTATGTTTGAAACTGGTTTGATTTCAGTCACAGGCCTAGGATTCTCTCTAGTACAGCGTATTTTTGGGAAAAGCTAATGAAAATGGTCATATGGGAATGGTCAAAATAATAAAAAAATAAAAGGGAAAAAAGGTCTGTCAGGCAAAGGTGTGAAAAAGTGCCTGAATAGATGCATTCATTTTAAGAAAATTATTTTCCACATGTATGTAAAGATCTGTCCTTTTTTCAAACTGCTAAATGACTTGAGGGAGAATGGCAGTTACTTTTTAAATGAAAAAAGAAAAAAAACAGCCAAAATGGGAACTCAATAAAGAAGTGGAATTATTGCTGGAGAAAATGATCATACTTTCATCTTAAATTTGTGCAGCTCTTAAGGACCTGCTTATTTACATACTTCTTGATATAAAATAGCATGTTCTTACATGAAGCAGCAGGCACTATCAAGTCAAAGAGTGTAAGAACTCCAACTTCTTTCCATCATTTGCAAATACCGACATAAATAAAATAATTCAGCCATCCTGCAGTTTGCCAAATTCAGGTTAGAGAAGATAAAAAAAAAGGAGGTGAGAATGGGAAAAAATAAAAATACATGTGATGCTTTTCAAACAGCTCCTTCTTTTCTTTTGTAGATACCAAGAACAGGCATTTCTGATAACCTCAGCATGACAGTGAGATAGAGAAGATTGTTTGCTCCTTCACCTTTTTCCTGTAGCTTTTAAGACAAGCCGAGCTTTGCAGGTTCTTACTAGAAATACAAAAGCAGCTGAACAAGTTGTATTACACAGCAACACACCTAAACTACAAACAGGAAAGTATGTTCTGGGTCAGGTTCAATATCAGGTTTCAGAATACTGCCTAACAATGCAGCGAATGTGCCAGTCTGTGGTTTAGGTGACAATACCATGGCAGGTGGCTGCAGACTCCTCATATGAGTACATCCAGGTTTCACAGAAAAGGTTAGCCATTTTTGGCATAGCTTCAGACTACTTCCAAACCACCAGACCCATCCGTGTACCACTGTGTTTGAGTCCCTGGTCTCTCACTGCTTCTCCAAGTTCACTTTGGGCAGCTGAAAAAATCACAATCCATGTTTCCTGAAAAATTCTGTAAACAGCTCCTTTCAAGTGCTGAAAAAGGCTGAGATTAGGTTTAGCTGGTTATCCTGTAGCAAAACACATAGGAGTGTCCTTGGAGAGGAAGAGCAATTTCTCAGCACCAGCTTAAGAGAAAAATCTGTTGGCACAAACACAGACACTTAAAATTAAATGTATCATTCCTGTATAAAAGAAGGAGGAATCTAAGGAAAGTAGCCTTTATCACAGCTTTTCTGATTTTTTTAAATTGAAAATCAGACCATTATGAAGATGGATCTAATGGCCCAGGTTAAATGATTGTTTCTTGCTGCAACAGCTGCTCAGATGCTTCCATAAATAGAGCGTATGACCTGTATTCCTTCAAAGGAATACTGACCATACTGGCAGTGGATCCATCAGTTCCCCAGTTGCCTTCTATAGCCAAAAAAGACATACATGGAAGATCCACTGCTGAATGAAGATCCATATTTAATAACAAGGAAAACAAAACCTGCTGGAATTAAGGTGAGAACAAAGAAAAGGGAAGTGTTTGAGAAGACTAACCTTCCTGAAGCAGAGAACTCGAGTTTGAGGGGGTTTTTTTGCAGCTGAACTTGAATAAGCACCCCAAGAGAAGCAATGTGCTATTCACAACCAGAGCCAACGATGACAGCAAAGGAAGCGAAGCTTCAGTGAAAGCAAAGGAAGTATTCTGTTACAGCCATGCCAAGACACTAAAATGATTGTAGCCTACTTGCCAATGCAGTCCCACTGACAAGCTTTATCTCATAGCATAGAAATTCTCCATTTATAAGCAGCACTTTTAAATTGCAACACCAAGTATTTACTAGGTATTTGCCACTGATTGCTAAATGGCCCCCCGCCCCCCACAAACAACAAAAAAACCCTAAACAACAACAACAAAACCAACCAACCAAATGAACAAAATCAACAACAAGAAAAAGTTCCACCTACAGTCCAATCAGCAGTGCAGACTGTGACTTGTGGAGATATTTCTGATTAGCCCTTTTCCTTTAAGGTGACAGCATAACACCTCCTCAGTCTGTTCACACTCCAGCATATAAAACTAGCAAAAAGAGCTGCAGGGCTGTGAAAAAAGGGACAAGAGGAGGGCCTTTCAGCATCAGCCACTGCTCCTCACCCTTCCCAGGTCACTAGAGCAGTAGCTATGTATCCTTTTGGCTAAGTTTGCAGCAGCTGACCAAGCACGGCAGGAAGTGGGCTTCTCTCACTACCACCCTACTGGCAAAGCCTGGCTTTTTGCGACAGGAAGAGGAAAATGAATTCAGTAGCTGCTCAAGGAAGGAATAGAATATCTCTCTTTGTACATGTTAGGATGGGCAGACACAGCTACAAGGAAAAGAGACCTAAGGACCCTGGGCTTCTGTTGACAAAGCTATGGGTTGGGTGCTGTTCCCAGTGGGAGGGCAGAAGGATGTCCAGAGGCAGGGAAGGAAGACAGGATCCAGAAGTGGGTTTGGTGGTTGGACAGCTCCGAGCACATTTTATGACCAACATACCTGTCAGATGCATTTAGATGATCATGAGAGAGCTATGTCCAGCAGAAGAACAACACTAAATATGACTCAAAGTCATTACAGAAAGAAGAAACTCATTCTAAAGGCCAAAAGACTATCTCTAAGCTAGAGGTGCCTTGTGAACCATCAGGAACATAAGTTTAAGCATGATTTCTAGGAATGGTGAAGGCAGCAGGATGTGAAGCCAAGGAAACATGAGTGACAGGCATGGAATAACTGTATTTCATAGAGGAAACAGTGGTGTATAATACTGCAAGAGTGCATTGTTAATCCCATCCCCCCCACCCCACCTCCCCCCAGGAGGAAAAGAGAAAGGAAATCACTGACTTTGAATATTCAATTAATAGCCATAGGCATTCTGCAGATTTTTATACTACAGGAAGAAGAGAAGAACCATTACCATAGTCATTGTCTCTTTTGGACTCAATGGAGCCGAGGACTTTAAGTACCGTAAGGATGGTAGGATTACCACCTCCTAAAAAAGAGAAGCCCAGGGCCCAGACTGCCAGGTAGAAGGAGCTTACTGTTTGAAGACCAGGCTTTGAAATCATTGCAGAAGCTTATCCATTAAGTAGCCATGGAGTCTGATGCTGAAGACAGTCCTAAGTAATGTTCTGGCCTTGTGGTACCACTGTTGCCACTTGCACTATACAACAGCACATAACTTTTTCAAATGTCAAACATCAAACATGGGTCAGTGTGCATTGTTTAAAGACACAGTTGTTAAGAGCTATATCATGCTTCAATTCTACCATTCTTCCCAATTGTTCAAATGTTTAATCACTCCTACAACTCAAACTGTAGAAATTAATGGCATAAGATACAGCTGCATTTTCTGTGACTCTATGTATTATTAAAAGCTGCCGACAATCTTTGATATATGTAAGTGCTATCCTACCTTCCATCCTGTTCTCTGATGTGCGTACTACGTATATGGCATGTATCTTGACAGTTTGTTCCCCAAACACTTCATTTTTTGAATTCTTTCCAATAGACCCATTTTCGTTCTGAATTAAGATGATCCGTTTCTCAATATACAATAATCAAGTGTTGCATACCGGGAAGATCACTTTGTTTAGCTTAATAGCTTTCTTTCTGTACAGCGAAGCTGTGTTACATAAGCCCACTTCAAGAGGACTATGCCAGCCCCTTTTCTAAATCTTTACTTGATGAGATACAGTCCCTGGGTTGACTACCTTGGTCCTTGTATACTGCCAGAATCAGTGCAAAGGAGTTAACACGAAGCTGCCTTGCACTGTATGAAATATCAAAGTTATGCACCCAGCAATTTCATCCTGCTTACTTCCATTCCAGACTACCATACAAGAAATATGCAAGCACTTTATAAAGAATGTGGGGGAGGCAGTACTAGTCCTACCCAGTTAAAGTATTTGAAGGGTAACCTAAATCTTCAGTTGTATCCCTTTCCCACTATGTTAGATATACAAAATATAGAACAGAAATAACACTCCTGTTTTCACAGTCTTGACAAACCAAAATGTTGGTAATAGTGTTAATGGTATTTTTAGGGATGGGAAACCAAATTGAAATAGCTTAGAGATTCACAGTGTGAAGCCAAAAGGGATGTATAAACATAACAAGAGAGAGAGGGAGGAAAAAAACCTGAATACTAAACAAGTAAGAAAGTGCCATTTGGTCTTACTAGGTTCTCCCATGCCAGCCACTATTAATGAAAAGGTGTCATCTTTCAGTCACTTCAAGCTCTAATAAAACTATTGTAACATCAAAGACACTGCTTCATACCTGGTCACAAGGTTGCAGAAGGCAAGTTTTTTGGCTAATTAAATGGAATTTGATTAGCATAAAGGAAAAAATCAGAAGACTAACAAAGAAAGAGAGAGAAACAAAAGCACAAAGGGGCAAAAGGAGTGAAATCTTTGGTATTTTGAATAATGGCTGGGACTAGCTCAGTCACTAAAGACAGTAAAATCACCTCAGTCCTTGCAACCTTGGCTTAGTCTGAGAACTTTGGGATTTCAAAGCATCATGATTGAACCCTGAAGTGTGGTGACCCACACTGGTGTTGACTTTGAAGGTAAAAGCTGCAAATCTTTTTACTTAATCAACAAATTCCAAAGGAGATGAAGAGAGTGGAAGCCCTCCTCTTCTACCATTTAGGCTTAATTTCAAAACACTGGGTCCACTGCAATAATTTTCCTGTCAAACACTCCTATTATCCATCAGATATAATCTCAATATGTTCTTTAAACCTGCAGGAATTTTTGACTGAATTAATTCTATTTTTATCTTTTTCCTGACGTTTACAAATAATTTTATATAACAGACTGAGAGTTGCCATCTGTTACCTTAAACCACTTTTAGGTCTCCATACAACACATCCTGCAGATGTAGCCTACTTTTTTTGCTAGTAGATATGGTACTTCATGGTTGACAGTGTTAAATATGTTGGACTGTGACTAAGGAAACAATTTGGATTGCTTTGTAACAGTAAATGCTCCACGTGTACTGTCCCATCAATCACTCTGTCTGCAGCTGTCATTATGGATGGTATTTTGCCTTCCTGAGCATTGGTAACTGGAATCAACAATACTGGCATCCATATACAGAACTGCAAATTTCAGCCTTGAGTAAGCTCTGCCAGAATAAGAGTGCCAGAGTAGATGGGCCTCGGGAAGCAGCCCCGTTCACAGCTCAGTTCCAGTGGTTCAGTCTCTGCTGGTTGTTGACAGTGGGTCCTGCTGCTCCACAGCTGCCTGCAACCCCTCCTGCCACTCCACTCAATAGGAGGCTGTGGAGGGTACCACAAAGACCTCAGAATTACCATAAAGGATTTTCTGGGCAAATGCCAAGTCCATCCTTGGCATGAGCTGACCAGAGCCATCTGGGCAGCATTACACATGAGATCATCATGACCAGCTGAGCCACCTGCATTAGGGCTTCCTGACACCGAAGGTCCTAATGGCACCTGAACTGTTCACGCCTCCAGATTCAGCTTCAGCTGGCTGCAGCTCATGTGGTGGCTGCTGGAGGTTGTCAGGAGCCATGAGATATCCTAGGCACTCCACCATCACGCTGCTACAACAGCAGCGCCATAGGTAGTACAAGACTGGGAAAGGGAGGGGAGAACTTACTACATAAATATTTAAGCACCTCTGCTCCCACTAGACTTGGCAATGATAATTTCGTGCTTTGATTAGCATCACTAATATTTATCTACTTTCTTTAAGCCTTGCACTTCCTTGCATTATCAGACCATTTTTACTTTTCAACTATTAAAAAGGATTGGGAAGGTTAAGCACTTGCTTCGTCTGCCATCCTCCCCTATTTTCTTTTCTACTCTAGCCTATAACTATGTACTAATGTAGCAAAGGCAGCAGCTGGGTACAGGATGCATGACAGATCATGTATGACATCAGGCACTAACATGACAAGAAAGCAATCTTTCAGGTGCTGGAAAGACATTCATGAGGCTGGCGAGTAGTGGAAAAGTCAGACACAAGGGAGAGAAGAAACCTGAGGGACCTGGAAAATAATGGATGGCATCTTAGCTGGTAGACTGGCACACCTATAAACATTTAATGTGTATAGCAGTGCTAGCTCTCACTTGATACCAGTTCAGACCTACCTTCCTCTAGGCATTCTAGCCAAACCTACATGAGGTTATACAAAAGTAACCTACTGCATCCTTGCTGACAGAAGCGTTTCTCACGTCCATATGCAGGTTTTGCAGCATGAAAGGCCACCATGATACTGATGGCACCAGCAATGAGCCTAGCTCAAATGATTACTATTTCACCACCACACTGCATCTCTAGGCTGCCAAATTTCAGCACGACTGAAATCACTGTGTAAATCAGATAGGGTTACATGACACAGAGCAGCACGAGACAGATATAGACTGTGACAATGCATGCGTGCATCCTGACACCATTTACAATTATCACCTTGGGAAAGAAGACCTCAGAAAGCACAGATACCACATATTCTGTACAGCCCACTGTCTATGTAGATACTGGCTCCTAATGAGGTAAGCAGGTAGGTAAGTGGAGGTAAGGAAGTGATTTATTTTCTGCTTAGCCTGAGAATTGCAGAAAAAACATCATGCAGTAAGTTTTTGCATCATCATGATACAATCCGCCCAGTAACAGATTCAGACATCAGATTTACCCATTGTAATTGCATACAATTCAGACATCAGATTTACCCACCAGCTGACCAGAACTGGCTGCAGCAAGGCTCATAGAATCATAGAATATCCTGAGTTGGCAGGAACCTGTTAGGATCATTGAGCCCAACTCCGGTGCCTGCAGAGGACACCCCAAGAATCACACCATGTGCCCGAGAGCATTGTTCAAATGCTTCTTGAATTCTGTCCGGCTTGGTGATGTGACAGCTTCCCTGGGGAGCCTGTTCCAGCGCCCAACCACCCTCTGGGTGAAGAAACTTTTTCTAATATCCAACCTAAACCTCCTCTGATGACACCACTTCAGGCCATTTCCCTGGGTCCTGTCACTGGTCACCAAGGAGATCAGTGCCCGCCCTTCCCCTCACAAGTAAGTTGTAGACTGCAACAAGGTCTCACCACAGTCTCCTCTCCTCCAGGCCACTTCTCCTACAGCTTCTCTTCTAGACCCTTCACCATCTTTCTAGCCCTCCTTTGGAGTCTCCATAGAGGGTAGTTGTCCTCTTGACACGTACTGATGTAGTTGGGAAAGTGACAGCTCTTCACCTACAACCCTACAAAACAGGCCTGCAAAACAGCAAGGAAGCTGGGGGTGCACAAGATTTTAGGAGGAGGTACAGCCTGGAAAAATGACCCCAAGTGACCTAAGGAACATTCTGTTCCATATGGCACCATGCTCAGTATATAAAGCTGGGGGAAGAACAAGGATGGAGCAATGGTGTTTCCCTTCCCAAGCAAACATTAGGAATGTTGGAGCCCTGCTTCTCTGGGGATGGCTGAACACCTGCCTGCATGCAGAAAGCGGTGAATAAATTCCTTGTTTTGCTTTGTTTATACATGGAGCTTTTGCTTTATCTATGAAACTGCCTTTTCTCTCAACCCACAAGTTTTCACACTTTGACTCTCCTGATTGTCTCCCCACCCCACTGGGGAGCATGAGTGAGCAGTTGCTAGTGCATAGTTGCCAGCTGAGGTTAAACCACGACAGGAAGAACCCCAGGGCTTCATGAACAAGAGTCAGACTGCACCATTTAGCCTGTGCATCTATTGCACAGACAAACCATTTCACAGAGGACTGTACTTGGGCCCTACATCTCCCTCAGCTTCTAATACACGTGTTCTAATTAAGAGCAGAGAGAACAAAAAGAACACAAGCCATTAAACATCTACCTCCTCTATCTTCTTCCTGGCATAACTCAGGGTTCATCTACAACTCATCTAAAGATCATCCAAGGAAACACACCATAGGGGAATCTATCCCCTCAACACAGGGGGAATGGAAAAACTGATCCAGGTGATGGCTTTCTTACATTGGTTAGTACCTATTACATGCATCATTGACACAGCAATACATTTTTCAGAAGGTTCTGAAGGCCCCATGCTCCAATACCAGGAGTGGAAACACCACAGAGGCACACAGAAATGTTCCAGGTTTTGAGATCACTTTTGGCTCCTCTGTGCTATTTCTGTTAGGTACCAAAAAAAAAATACCTGCATGAAAGATGAACATGTCTGTAGTAGCTGCACACACTGTTTGCTGCCTTATGAATTCCGTGGTACTGTACAAAACCAAAATGCATGTCGGGTATCATTTTTCTGGACAAGACCGATACAGCTTTCACTTACACCTACTTAAGGACAAAAGGCGCCACTTCATATTTCAAATACTGAAATGTAATTCACTATCATGAGCAAAGCTTCTAGTAATTAAAACTTAGCATTTTTAGGTTTATTTTAATCTTGCAGAAGCTGCATTCTGGAAGCTCAGCTGGACCAACCTCCCCTTTAAGAGCATGGTGCAGAAACTCTGGCAGGGAACAAGACCCTTTTTAGACTGAAAACTAAGCTTCAGCCTGAAACACAACACCTCGGCAAAAACCACACACACAAAACACACTGATTTTTACCAGATAACCTAGAAACCAGATTTAAAAAAAAAAAAAAAAAAAAAGCAGATTTCAAAGCAGCTGAAAATCTGTTGCCTTTTTTTTTTTTTTTTAAAACTTGCCTTCACACCTAGTATTTTCCTTTGCAGGTGGCACACAACAGATGCTCTTGACTTTCTGGTCAAAAGCCTTGGCACCAAAGTAATGTTCCTTCTAGGAACATACACCACAAGTAATATGAGGTCACTGGGCTATCCCTTGGAGAGTTCCTCCTAAGGTGGTACTTCAAAAGTTAACCAACAGCAAAACTATCCCCTCTTTCTTCCAATACACACAAATCTCCACAGAGAAGATAGGATAAACAGGACCTTGTCTCATTCAATGCCAGCATTTTCATACCCATTCCTTCATCTCATTTTTGTGGGACAAGGCTGGTTAATTTGAAGACAAAATCCTCACTTCTTGCAAAAGGTGAAATGGATGGCAAAGCACCCTTCAGAATGGGATGAGGCATACTCCGAGTTCTCACGTGAAAGGAGGAATTTGGATATATCACACTAAGAATGAGACATTTACACCAATTTTCAGGGCAGTCAGAAGTACATAATTTTCTTTTAAAACATCAACCTTCTTTCAAGTGGCTGAAGAGTTGAAGTTACCAAGGAGAGGGTAGAAAATCAGGCACCAGGAAGGGATCTGATAACTAGGTGTCATGGATGCTATTTTCTTAGCTGGCCTAGAATAAGAGACTTCCAGCACTTATGAAAGAATGTGCAAGACTAGATTTCTTTTCCATGTGTGTACTGACACACTGGGATCACTAAGTTCTGGATGTAGTTAATCGCATGCATCAACACAGTTCTTTGTTGCAGCCACTGCAAACCTTCACCAGAAGCCTGAAACAGGCAGGCAAACTTCAAATGCTGTCACCCAAGACAATTACAGGCAGTTTTGCTTGGGTTGCAGAGGCAAGCAGGCTACACAAACCAGTAAGGTGAGAACTTTAGGGACAAAGGAAACAGAGTAATAGCAGAAAAAAACCAAACTTGGGAAGAGAAACTGTAAGACCTGGTAAGAGAGCCTTTTCTGCTGGTAAAGCCTTGGACAGGGAAAAGAAACAGAAGTTCACTTCCAGTCTTCAGACTTGCCTCCCAGAGCAAACATGGCAGCTTTCACTGTGATGTAGCACTTTCCATGTCCAAGGAAAGACTCCTGCCTTTTTCCATTAAATGTAAGCCTTTCACTTCAGAGATTCCAGTAGAATCCTAATGCAGGTAACTTCTTCTGTTATACTTCTCCTCATGTCTAACACCTTCAGTGGCTGGACATGTGTTCATTTTGGACAGAAGTTCACAAAGCCTATACATTAACGTAGCTGAGAAGCTAAAAGACTCTTCGCTAAGAATCTCAACTTGCTCAGGTGAAAGGACTGACTACTTTCTTAAAAATAAATGTATACATTTGTAAAAATTATGACCCAAAAATATATTAGAAGACTAATTTCAAGACATCCCAGAGAACTGTAACCTGCCTATGTAAGACCAGTTTCCCAAACATTCACACTTTTGAGTGACACTTCCATTTCTGCTACAGAATCTCTCTAGAGGCATGCACCATGTATGTATATATATATACACACACACACACACATATATATGTATGCGTGTGTATGAAACAGATATAAAACCTCCTCCAGAAGCAATGTTCTAGAACTAATTTCTCTGATTTCACTGAGTAACACTTAAGCACAGGATAGTGGAAGATGCACGTTAACTACTTAAACATAAAGAATGTGGTCCGCTTTCATTTGTAAATGTTAATTTAGTACTCATTCTTATGGAGAAAGTATCAAATGAAAAGCCACACATAATTTATTTAATGCACTGAAGCATTTTAAGTAAGTGCTTATGTATTTAGAGATGTAATTGTCTAGAAACTGGCATTTCCTCTTACTGTCTCAAGCTGCTTCCCAGTGTAAAGCAGGAGGTCTCAGTCATTATTATGTGCATGGTCCAAGACCTAATAAAGTAAAAGGCCCAAGCCAGCCCCCAGTGAACACAAGTTCTCAAATATCAATTTTGCTAGCATGGGAACACAGCACTCTCCTTGGTGACAGAGAGGGCAACTGCACCCTGCAGGGAAGCAACTATCTTGGATCTAAGATTTTAAGTTGATGCATGCCAGTATCTTTAGAAGCAGCATTGACAGACAGTAGCTGGAGGGGTGAGCAGCTGGTGACTGCTCTTCACAAAATAGGTAAGACAATAGCACAAAAAGACATCAAACCAGGGAATAAGAGCATCTAAAGCTTAATCGACTATGCTGTGAATCGCAATGCATTTTTATTATTCCATGAGTCAAAAGAAGTGCTCAGAAAAGCTACAGACAAACATTTCTTGCAGTACTTTCTCACCCAGCACAGCAAACAATACACAATAGGGACACTATAAACTAAATAACTTTGCAGAGAAATTCCATCAACTCAGCCATGTGCCTATTTTAATGTTTCTATAAAAAATTCACACAAAAAGTTTCAGTGAGTGAAATCTCTGAAGAATAAAGCGGAAAAAAATTTCAGAAAGCGACGATGCCATAGACAATAACGTGCCAGTAGTACTGCTTTTTAATTGGCATGATGCAATTTTTCTTTCCAAACTAATTCATCAAATCACAATAAAGAATGACTAAATGTACAAGATATGAGCTACTCTTGCCATTTTAGTTTTTGCAATATTTTCAGAGCCTTGACTTTTACAACATCTCTAAGGTAAGGCTCTCCATTCCACTGAAGAATTAATCTTTTTGCCTCAAAGCCTGATGTTGCAGCCTTCATCATACAAGTACACTAGGGAAGGTGGACAGTTAAAAAGTAAGGGCTGAGACTAGGACAAAACTAAGGATGGAATTTGACTGGATTAATTTCTGTATTTTGAATGCTAGATTGAGTAGTGTTCTGAACCAAGAAATGCCCTAGAGCAAAGCTAAGCATCTTGTGTGCTACTCCTCAAAGGAACAATTCACATGTACTTACCTGAAACCTACTGAGCAATACACAACCAAGACCCACGTGGACATGAGGACAAACCACCTCATGCACTATACAGCACCTCAGCAGTCCACTACATGCATTATTGCAGTACCACTGTCCCATTTTAGTACAGGTTCTTAACATTCTCCTTTAGTCATCCAGAGTACAAAGTACTACTGTTCAGGTGGCAAGGGAAGTTTAAGGGAGATACTTTGCACAGGAGATAAAACAACTAAGTGCTTAATGGCAACAAGGTCAAGCATATTTTCTCTCATTGATTCTTTCCCTCAAACCCAAAAAGCTGCAACGGGAGCCAAGATCAGTCCTACCCAAGTTGCCTGAGCATGAGGCAAAGCAACAGGGAGGACAATTTCACACAACCCACCTACAAGGCACTTAGCTTAGCTGAAGCACCTTCACCTCCTCTACGATCAACATACAGACAAGCCACCGAAAAGGCTAATTCAGATCAAATAACACTAAGGCACTTGCCAGCATGGTTTGTATCAGGGACGTATCTCTGCCACCTCCACCGAAGAGAAAGGGACTGGTGGATTAGCCACTTAAAATAAGATGCCTAAAGGTAGATGGTGAAAACACCATCCTAACTTCCAGATCAAACAAGCTCTGCTTGGTATGTGCTGTTTGTTAGGATGTGAAAAGCAGGCAGCTATAGCATCCTTTTTGACCCTTCAATTAAGTTAGGAAAAAAAAAGCAAGGGTGTTTTAAATTTGCAAACAGTCTTCAATTTTACTTCAGAGAAAACCTACTACTAACAACAATTAATGCGTTAGTTTATTAGCAAGCATGAGAATACCTAGCTTTGAAAAGTTCACTTCATGACAAAGGCTGAATTACCAGAATAATGCAGTGCACAGGGTAAAAATGAAGTATCATCAGATTGAACTTTTTCTTTATGTTCTGCAAGACACTTTACAATTAGCAGAGGTGCAAGAGCAACCTTTGTATGTCTTTTAAACACACAATGAGTTCAAACAATTCAAAGAGAGAGGTAGGGTTAAATATCTGTAAGTTTCTTCCCAATATTACAAATACATTAGAACTGTGAATTAGAAGCACTACCAAGGCACCGACTTAATTCCAAATGTTTAGCAACAGCTTTAATTTTCACTATAAAGTTAACAGGCTCATAGTTAGGTCTTATAAAAATTCTGACTGAAAAAGTAACTCTTGTTTTTAAAAACATGAGACAGTTATGCACATTTATTGTAAAGGTTTTAATATATTCCAAGTTTAAGCCATTGTAATAAGCGATCAACACACTAAAACTTGTATCAAAAAGATACCCTTAGCCATCACTATAAATATACCAGCAATTTTAATTAATTCACAATAGCAAATTCATGACTTTGCTTTTCACAATAAGTCAAAATATACAGGAAAGATATCTCAGAAGTTCATCTCAAATTGTGAGCACCAAGAAATACAATTAGTCAACTATATTGTAAAAAGACTCTCTTATCAATATAAAGTGGTAATTACATATTTTTGCTTTTGTTAGAGAAATACTCAAGGTTTTTTACTATTCAGACGAAAGCACTTAATATCACACATACAAGTTTTGCATATTAAGAACACAGAAAATACAAGTCTGTCACTGATCTCCATCTTCACAAAATAGAAAATCCACCTCTTTCAAGGACGCCAGGTGAATAATAAGGTCTAAGCATGAGAATAAAAGCAGGCTCTTGCTCTTCAGCCCAAATTCAGGTACTCTCCAAACAGCATGAAACTAGTGATTTTTCATCCAGCTCTGCAAAAGAAGGAGCATCCTACTGATGGGGTCGAACCCCACTACTCGTCTCGGTGGCCAGCGCTAGATTCCTCCTGCAGAACTAGGAGGAGAAGGAATTGTTGCCACCTCAGCAGCATGCAATCCTGAGAAAACAAAGGGGATTCCCATTGTCATTGTCTTCATCTGCAGCTGATCATCACCAGCACTAGCAAGGCAGTAGCTTGCGCAGTTATCTCCACAGCGGGCAATGTCACAACCCGACCAACAGCACAAACTACTACCTCAGCCAGGGCCCTGGTGCTCCCGACCCCTTCTGAAGGGGGAAACAAGCAGGCAGACAACACAGCAGCGACAAATGAAATTAAAGGGAAAAACAGAAGAAAGATAAAAGGGCTCTGGGGTCTTTTGATGATCCTCGTCTCCTTTATCTGCTGCAGACATCAACCAGACTCCTCTCGCCTGACTGTGAAAAGCAAAGGGAAACCCCGCCCAGCTCCCTCCCCAGTTTTGCCCTTTTCCTTGCATGACCTGAAACCGACGGGAAGAGCTTCATTTATCAGATA